>JABJVR010008380.1:0-10690 GCA_025773905.1 Chitala chitala | reverse complement strand
ATGTACTATGTATATATACTAGCTTTAGAAACTCAGAGTATCAAAAGGTTCTGTTTCCTGGTCTGTTTTATAGTTCTTGACTGCTACAGTAATAACAACACGCATGCAGTGAAAGCTAGAAATTTGTGTACCGCTCTGTTAGAAACTAACGAACAGCCTTTCTGTTTCCACGTGGAGGCCTTTATTGTTTTTTTTCTTCTCTCACCTCAGATGTGGCCACAGTGGTGAATACATAAATCTTTTGCTGTAGGCTCTTATTTTGATAGCAGGTGTAACAGATCACATGGCGTGGCGGTCCGGGGACGCGTTTCAGCCAAAGACTTTTTGTCACGCTGCACCTCTGTGATAGCTGTCTCTGTGCTTGTTTGTGGGTTTAAGTGTGCCCCTTTTTAAAAATCAAAGATCATCCTTCATCCAAAGCCTTGTAGCACCCCTGAGTTTCAGGTGATTTGAATGATTGATAAGGAAAGAGCAGATGAGGGCAGCAGCTGCAAGCAGCTACTACTGTTGTTATCCAACGCGGAGCGTGGCTCTGTGCTGTTAATCAAGGGCTGGAGGCAGACGGTACATCTCCTGCACAAGAGACTCATCCCATACAGCAGCACACATTTACTGTGTTCTGAAGTGTCCCAAAGCAAAGGTAGCTCATGATTTGAACACAACAAACATTTCACTATGAATATAGTTAATCAGCAGCAAAGTTTAACCCAAAGAACCTGGGTACTCCATGCCTGTAGTACTCTGGACAGAAAGCAGGAGGCGCCATTGTAGTCTGGGCAAATGCAGAAACAGCTGAAGAGAACTTAGACTGTGATATAGATGCAGGTAGGGAACCCAGAGTGTGTGTGTGTGTGTGTGTGTGTGTGTGTGTGTGTGTGTGTGTGTGAGAGAGAGAGACAGAGAGAGACTGAGTGAGTCCTAGACAAATAGAGGCAGCTGCAGATAGAACCTAGGCTGTTATTGTGCTGTACAGTTCAGTGAAGTTGACTTGGCTTTAGGGTTGTGACATATTTTATCTGGGTTTGGAAGGGAGGAACTGATTAGTGATATGGAGTGATACAAGGGAGTGTCAGATACAAAGTGATTTGGCACAGAGGGAGCCCTAGTTTACTGTCTGTGAAGGTTTGTAAAAAGGCTAAGGGAAGATGATCCAGGAGCTGATAGACTGACATGATAGAAATCATGTATAAATCCAAGGAGTATAGTGCAACACACCAGAATTGTCTGTCTGCTGTTTAGGGGGGATTTTCAGTAGCATGTCAGTGTATGACAGAGCTGGATCATGTTTCCATCAGGCAGATCAGGGGACAGAACAGTAGATAGTCAGTACATAACATCAGAGACAAGAGTGAGGAAACATGCCTTAATGTGCGCACACACACACACACACACACACACACACACACACCCAAGTTGTTTGGCTGTTACTTTACATGCTAGGTTGTATGGTTCTTACTTTACATACCATGTTGTATATTTCTTACTTTACACACTATGTTGTACATATGCTTATATTTCTAAATACTGTAAAGTGGATAGTGCCTGAGGAATCCATTAAAACTGGGTAATAAATGGCATGTAAATTTGGGACTTCGGTTCAGTTGCGGCCGACTGTAACTTATAGTGTTGTTACTGGTACTTGTGTCTCCTTGCTATAGACAGCTTTATGTCTCTCAGAGTCCGCACGCTTTCTGCTGTGAGACACGTAAAACACTGCGCTTTAAAATACAGCTTTCGGGCTCGTGTTGTCCTGATTTAATCTGTGCTGTTGTGAAGCCCAGCTGTGCTAACGCTACTCAATAACTCAAGAAAAGCCATGAGCTCCTACAGGGAGATTACAAAGCATAAAGTATTTAGCTTCTGTAGCTCACTGACAAAAACAAGTATTTGTTTTTTATGTAATTACTTGCCTGAGGTTGGTGGCCGCAGTGATTATTGAACCTGTCTTCTGACAGTATCCATCCAGTCAGACAATAGTTGCCTGTTACTGGTGAGAGAATGTCAGTGTTGTCCGTCTCGGTCCTGCAGTTGGCAGCATGTACGAAGAAAGCATGGGAACTGAGGGAAGTATCAGTGACTCCACCTTCTACAGACAAGCTGAAGGTAAAATGGCATTCCCCATGAAGTTCTCATAGACACATTCCCACAGAGATCATACTCTTGTTTACTCTTGCACTCTGTAGTATAGTACTGTCTAAATACAGCCCCGAATAAACTGAGTTAATGTTCACTGCTTCACGCTGGAATAACTCTACCTAGTATTAACTGAAGTTAAAGTTTCAATAAGCTTCTTTTTAGTATATCCATCTTAGAGATGGAGATGAAAAGCTGACCCTCTCTGTTATTGTCACTCCATATTACCGTACACTGTTTCAGACCACTTCATATCACTGTACTGTTTTTTTAAACTCATGAACTCTGGAATAAATTGGTTTTCTTTTTTGAGCTTTTTACGTGTGCTTTGTAAGACAAGAATTGTCAGATTTCAAATTTTGCTAGAAACTTTCTTTATGTATGAAGGATGTATTTGAAATATTTTTGTACTTCTATTGAAGCATTATAGCAGAACCTAAGCAGTTGGTAGTGGTGTTCAGTTAATCAGTTTCTTCACTGATAAAAAAAATACAGTATGTGTATTGAATAGTGTATTTCTGCACGACTGTGTTTTTGTATACATGCATTCTCAGAGTACAACATATCTGAGACCCTCCATGTGGCCCTCCGAGTGGCTGAAGAGGCAGTAGAAGAAGCCATTGCCAAAGCTGAGGAGCACTGTGATAGCCTGGTGAGATAACCAATAGCAGAGAAGCACTGTGATAGCCTGGTGAGATAACCAATAGCAGAGAAACGCTGCGATAGCCTGGTGAGATAACCAATAGCAGAGAAGCACTGCGATAGGCTGGTGAGATAACCAATAGCAGAGAAGCACTGTGACAACCTAGTGAAACTGTAAACTTTCCTAATGTGGTCTTTCTCCTGTCCGCCTTTTCCTTTCCTCTGTTCTCCTACACATAAAACATGCTGTAACAATGTTCAGGCCTGCATTGCTAAGATGGTGACTGGCATGAGTTTGAAACCATAACCATGTAGGTTAAGGTGACAGGTAGATGTGCAATCATTCCACTGGGTGTGTGGTCACCGCTCCTTGGCATACCTTGGCATGCTCACTGACTTAGGGAGTGGACAGATGGGTGTCCCACGTTCTTCACGCACATATTAGCCTGGCACCGGGCACTGTACCACACAGCCAGCAGAGCTCTGAATTCACGTTTTTGCAGGAGAAGCAAAATGAAGCTCACTATCTGCGGGAGAACAAGGAGGAGCTAATCGAGGAGCTCGCCACGTCGATTGTTCAAAAGGTGAGATCTCCTCAGTCAGAACAGTCCACTGCCAAAGCAGCAGTAATGAAGTTGGAATGCCGTTCTGCAGTGTATATATAGTGCATATGTGGAGTGTCATTACCAAGCATGTACAGCACATGATGTGGTGTAGCAAGTAAAGTCTATGGCACATGTGGTGTTTTCCCTTTCATTACAACGCCTTTAGTGAGAATGGTGGCAGCCTGGCAGATAGACACACACACACACACACACACACACACACACACACACACACGTCTGTCTGCATCACCTCTCCTGTCTCGCAGATCATGCACCGTAGGCGAAAGCTGGAGCCGCCCACTCAGGAGTCCGAGGGTGCCTCCTCTCCCCTGTCCGTGTCCCAGCAGAACACCCTGCCCTCCCAGGCCCGCCTCAAAGCCTCCAACTCCCTCCGGGTGAGGATCAGGGTTGTTAGTTCTCCCTTAACGCAAAATAAAAACATTGTTCCCACTCAGAAGGAAAGAGGAGCTTCCAGCCTCAATGGGTAATTCACCGCTTCACATTAGCTCTGGTTAAGGTTTGGTTAAGGTCTAAACCTTCTTGTTATCCTGGGTATGCATTATATATTTTCAAATCCCAATTGTGTTACGTTTGTTTCTGACCGCTTATTTGTTACAGTATGCTGCCACCTTCTGGCAGGTCTGTTACATTAATTAATTTTGTAATCACTATGAAGTTGATATCTTACTTTAGAATACTAAAGTATTTTGCAATTTTGTAAAAATAATCAAATCAAATGACAGCCTCACATTGAATTGCTGAAATCTTGAATGTATATGTGTACTTTTTTCAATCTTTTCTGTGATTGTGTGCTTGCCTGTGTGTGTGTGTGTGTGTGTGTGTGTGTGTGTGTGTGCGTGTGCGCACATGTGCCTACAGAGGTCTCGTTCAGCTTTCTCCCTTACAAGTGCCGGAGAGGACGCTGTGGACGGTGAGCCAGTGGCTGACAGCTGGGTACGAATGGCTGTCAGGGACTACAGCTCCCTGAAGAGAAGTACATCGACCCCTCTGGCCAGCTGGAAGAGCGTCGACCAGCTGGACAACTCCAGTAAGGCCCGTTTTGTGCCCAGCTGGTCCTTTACTCTTATAGATAGGCTGCCAGCACGTATAAACATAAAGGAAGTAATTTACTGGTTGTACTGTAATATAATAGGCCTGAGATTGGATTGTATACCACTGTGAAGAAAGTATAATTTAGAGGGTGAATTTGGTGTTTTTTTTTTATGAAGACTGTTGGTGAATAGTTTCATAGTTTCAGTAGTACTATGTCTATGTGTCTTTCCTCTAACGTGATCTCTGTCAAACATATCCCCTGTATTGTGTTTCAGCGAATGTCTGTGCATGTCCACGTTTGTGTGTTGTGCGCGTGTGCCCCTGCAGGCATGTCCTCGGTGCTGCAGAGCCCAGACGGGAACTGGATCGCCCTACAGAGCGGCCAGCGCCCGCGCCTGCTTACTAAGTGCAAGAGCCTGGTGTTCAGCGCCCTGGAGCAGGAGTCGGGGGCCGTCTCCGCCTACGACGACGTGGGCTCGGGCAGCGAGGGCGATGCGGCGAGGGAGGCGGACCTCCGACGGAAGATGTCCCAGCAAGAGGGTGAGAATGGTGAGATGCGCGAGCCACCCCCCAGCCCGACGGTGCCAGAACCTCCCCACCCTGAGCCAGATGTCCAGACTCAGGTCATCGCCCCAAAGTCCAGCAGGCAGCTGCTGTCCAGCCTGCGTAGGAAGGTCCAGCAGAGAGTGGCCCGCCCCCAGGAGCCGGCTGCCACCGCGCCCACCGATGGCGGGCAGAACGAACGTGGTAGGAGGCTGCGTAGGCGCCGGAAGAGCAGGAGAGACACGGTGGAGCAGACAGAGCCCTCCTCCTCAGCCCCTGTGAGTGAGCCTCCTGCCGGTGGAGCACCACCAGTGCTTCAAAGGCGTTCTCCTCTTATCACACATCACGAGTCGCACCAGTGCTGTTGTGATCATCTCCTACCTCCACGCCTTTGCATTTCCTGCAAGCACTTTTTTGTGACCATGGCCAGCTGTGCATATCTTCAAAGGGCTGAATAGGGACTTGCCACTAGGAGGCAACAGTGAACTGCTTAGGGTGCACTTGGCATGTGTGGTTTTCAGAACAGGGCTGAATGGTGGCTCAGATGCTACCCTTTAGGCCTACATGTTTGGATTTTGCATATTGTACTTGCATGGGTCTCCTTCAGGTCACCTGTTTTTCTTCCATATCCCATAGACATATGATTACTTTGAAATACCGGCTCTAACTGAACTCCAGTATATGTATGTGCACGTGCGTGTGTGTGAGCCCGAGCATGTGTGTGTCCTGTGCTGGGCTGGCTCCGGTCCATGGTGTGCCCTGTCTTTGCTCTTTGCAGAGCCGTTAGAAATAATAAGTGAAAGTGTGAAAATAGATGTAATGTTTTGGGCTTTTGAGGGGTGCTTATGTTCTTGAACTTGCACTTTATGCCCCACAGGAATTTGGCAACTTCTTTTTCAATGCCATCAGGAGGAGGACCAAAAAACAGGAGAGCTCACCTCCCGTTCCTGCTACTGAACACCTTGACACTGTGATCCCTCACACTTTGGCGTCACCTACTGCTGTAGAACCTGAGAATGAGCCACAGGACCCTGGAGGCTCTTCAAAGCAGGAGCTGAGCGCTGATCTGGGTAGCGAAGTTGCAAACAAACATACGTCCATTACGGAACTAGTGGAGAAAACAGCTCTCACCAAGGGGGGAACAAGTCCCACGGCAAGAGAGAAAGACTCAGCGAGAGTTGTGGAGAGAAGGGCTGTGCAGGAAAAAGTGGAAGAGCCAGAGAGGAAGAGGGCTGTGCAGGAAAAAGTGGAAGAGCCAGAGAGGAAGAGGGCTGTGCAAGGAAAAGTGGAAGAGCTGGAGAGGAAGAGGGCTGTGCAGGAAAAAGAGGAAGAGCCGGAGAGGAAGAGGGCTGTGCAGGAAAAAGCGGAAGAGCCGGAGAGGAAGAGGGGTGTGCAGGAAAAAGTGGAAGAGCTGGAGGGGAAGGGGGGTGTGCAGGAAAAAGTGGAAGAGCCGGAGAGGAAGAGGAGTGTAGAGCAGAAGTCGAGTGTAGAGAAGAAGACTGGTGTAGAGCGTCAGGGGCAGGAAAAACAAGAGAGACGTGCTGTCAGTGGAGCAGGGACAAAGACAGATGGGCTTTTCAATGGAGAGAGAATTAAAGATGCGGAGGTTAAGAAGCGAGGTGAGATGGAGGAAGACAGACTTAGGAAGACAGAACAAGATGGACGGGTTGGAATACAGGAGCAAAAAGGACATGTTGACGATAGGAAGGTTGTTACTTCTGTGCCTCGCCTACTGGGAGAAGCAGTCAAAGAGAGCAGAGATGTAGACAGAGGAGGGGATGTTGAAAGAAAGATTCGAGCTGAATTGGAGGCTGAGAGAATACAAGTGACCAAAGAGGCCAATGCAGAAAGACACTTTGGTGCTGAGTTGGATATACTTCTGAAATTGGAAGACGATAAACAAGAAGACATAGGTGCAGAAGAAGAGGACAGAGATATAGAGGAAGAGTTTGAGATGGAATGGCTAGAGGAGCTCATGGACGAAAGGACTTTTGAGTTGGAGTCAGAAGAAGATGAAGACACCAACAGAGAGAGGCAAATTGAAGAAGACACTAGCAGAAAGAGAGAGTTTGAGGAAAAGGCAGAAATGCTCACCAAAATAAGTGCAGCAAAACAGGCTGAAGTAGAGTCAGAGAGACACCCATGGGAAACATGTGGGAAGCCATCAGAGGAAGACGCAGAAAGATCTTCTGAGACAGAGGACGATGAAGCAGGCCTAGAGGCCTACAGACAGAGGGAAATAGAAGTAGATGTGAAAAGACAAAGAAAGTCTCAAGAAGCGAGCTGGCGTGAGGAGCTGCGGGAGGAGGCCCTAACTGACACCGAAGAACCCGAGGAGAACATACAAGAGAGCAAGGACGAGAACGTGGGGCAGGTGAAGTTAAAAACACTGGCGGACAAAAACGAGGGATTTCCCAGTGAACAGGTGACAAGAGGTGTGGGAATATTGGAAGGCGGGAAACTAAGAAACTTCAGCGGAAGAGAGAGGCTAGGAAGGAAAGTGGAAAGGCCAGCCATGGAGGAAATGAGAACCAAACAGGCAACTGTGGAAGAAAAGCCCTTGGCCCTGGACGTGATGTCCACAGAGCACATCCGCAAAGTAAGCATCTTATCACCAGCCCTCCTATAAGACAGTCCACAGTTGCCAACATTGTTGCTCAGCCTATCACCTTTACCTTTACCTTTAACTCTGTGCCACTTACCAGCTAAACCTTCCTCTTCCTGCTACCCAGTATTCCAAAGCAGAAACATTTGGCAGTTCTGTTCCTGCTAGTACAGTTTAATTGAAGAAGAAATGTTAACACTGTTTTTCTTAACAGCTAGTTATGGATAGCAAACTTTCATTGTCATAACTAAGTCAATCATTGTTTTTCCCTTACAAAAGCTAAAGGGGCATGATTTATTTTGTCAATCGGTGCTGTCCTTCAGCTTTCAGCTTTGACCCTCTAACCTTCAGCTTTCAGCTCTGACCCTCTAACCTTCAGCCTTTCTCCTTCCCTTCCTTCTCTTCAACTTCTTCTTGCTTCCTTTGCCCGGCTGACAGAGGGGGCAGAACGGTTCGGACTTCGCACAGGAGTGGCAGGCGCTGTCCTCTCTGCTGCTGCAAGTGAGACGTGGTAGTATTGCTCTAAGGCTTTTCCTCATTTAAGCTCCCGTCTTCCTTAGCGCACCTTTACCGGGCTAATTAAGGACCCCGAGGGTGACGCATTGTGCGGTGCCTTTGTGACTCGTTTCAGTTTTGGCCTTTTGCTGAACTCCTCTTCGTGTGTCTCAGTGTCACCAATTCGGAATGCTTTTAACTAATGGCGCAGGACGTTAAGTGTCTTTGAGGAGTGAGAACACCAAGCGACGATGTGCTCTCTCATTATGATGGTAATTAGCGGCAGCGACCACAGTAATGGACATGGCAGCATGGCCTTTTTAGCGCATGAGGTTTTTCTGCCGGTGATTGTGAAGGATTCAAACAGGAGACTTTTATTGAGTGTCTTTTTCTATTAAAGCAGGAAAACTCTAAGGATGAATATGAACTTCTGCTTTTGTATTCTAAAAATAGACGAGCTCGTTATTGTGTAACTGTTCTTATTAAACAGTCAGCATCTTTAAGGTTTCATTACAAAAAGGGATGGATGTTCAGGATATCTAAATAGCATGGACCATTTGATTAATCTGAAGTGTGTTTAGTCAGAGATGCTTTCTGTCCATTAAGAACTGATGGGTAGATTTTGTAAAGAAGAATATTGCAGCCTTGTTATGACCGCATTATTAGACGAATTTGGACAAAATACAGCCACATAATGTCAGAAATATATTTTGGATTGTAGCAGAAGGATGTTTTCTTGCTGTAACTTTGCTGTTTTTGCTACATCGTAACTTTCTCACACGGTGAAAAAGATAAAGGCGAACTAACCTAAAAAAAGTACAAACCTAAACAAACAAAATTTTAAAACTGCAAGTTAGTGTGCAATGGTTTAGTAAAATGCCGTCTTATGAAGTTGCACGTCACGGTTGTCAAGATAAATGTACTTATTCCATTTGCCATACTTTATAGTTTTAACAAACATACTGTACATAGCTGTGAACTTCAAGATTTAAGAAAAGGTTTTATACATGTGTATTAAATAGCTTTGTGAGTTTCCATTCTATTTTAGCACTCGTTACAGTCAAAACCTGTGCACATGTCAAAAATTCATTACATTAGTGGCTTTTAGTATAACGTGGAGCTCGTTTTCGTGCTTGTCTGTCTTTGATGCTTGGTCTCTGCATTATAATAAGGATCTAGCATTAGCAGATCACTAATAACTGTAAAGGGTTACAGCTGATGGGTGATCTGAGGGCCCTTTTCCAGCACACGGTACTGGCTCGGCTCGACTTGACTGATACCAAAGAAGTACAGGGTACTGACTGTTCACCGATGCAAAACCAGAAAAGTCATGTACAGTGGAGTTGAGTTGATCCAGTACCGTGTGCTGGAAAAGGGCCATTACAGATTCAGAGTACTTCATTGAGTACCTGACATAAAACAGCAAGTATAATTTCTAACAATAGTTTCTATTTCTGTTATCCTACCACATGAGTACTCCAGAATGATGACCAGTTGCCCATGTAATTACAAGCAGTAGTACTTTAGTAAATCAGTAATAGTAAAGTATAACTTCTAGTTGCTGTTGGTGGACCTAAAACATGACTCCACCCATCCATGACATCATACCTTTCATAACCACGCCCCCTCTGTGTGTCCATGTGTCGACGTGGGGCAGAAGTACTCTGCCGCGTCCCTGTGCAGTATTACCACCGAGGTGCTTAGGGTGCTGAACGCCACAGAGGACCTGATCGAGGAGGTGGAGGGCAAGGCCCGCTCCCCAGTCATGTCAGCCAGCCCAGCCACACCACATGAAGCTGCCCCCATCAGCCACGCGGACAACAGGCTGGACGAACATCTCCTTACCCTGGAGGAGAACGTACGCACAGACCCACTGATCGGTCTTTGGGGGAACACACACACTACAAACACACAGTACGGAGAGACAGAACACACACACTACAGACACACGGTATGGAGAGACAGAACACACACACTACAGACACACAGTACGGAGAGACAGAACACACACACTACAGACACACGGTATGGAGAGACAGAACACACACACTACAGACACACAGTATGGAGAGACAGAACACACACACTACAGACACATTTACAGAGAGACAGAACACACACACACACACACACACACTACAGATACACGATACAGAGAGACAGAACACACACAGACACACACACAGTCTGTTTAGAAGGTGGCAGCTCTCTGTGACTGCGTGGCTCTGCCCCTCTCAGGTGTACCTGGCGGCTGGTGCCGTATTCAAACTGGAAGGGGAGCTCCGTGAGTTGGAGGAGTGTGCTCGCGACATCGGCAGCACTACCACGGATGCAGAGCTCGCCCACCTGGAGGAGCAGGTGGCCAGTGCCGCTGCACAGGTGCAGCAATCAGACCTCCAGGTAACCGGCCTCTTCAGTGCCTATCTATCAACAATGACATGGATGTGGTCTGTTAACACCAAAAAAGCATCTTTAAAGCCTAGTTGTATCTCGTAACCAGGTACATGCTATCGACACGTTTCACAACTGTCTGCTCTGGGGGGGGGGGGGGGGGGGGGGGGGGGGGGGGGGGGGGGGGGGGGGGGGGGGGGGGGGGGGGGGGGGGGCCGGGGGG
>JABJVR010008379.1:0-47133 GCA_025773905.1 Chitala chitala | reverse complement strand
TTTTTTTCTATGCTAATCCTAGTTTGTACCTCTTATGCTTATAGTGTTATTTGCTTCACCTGTCCTTGTGCTTGTTATCTCTTCTATTTAAGGTCTGTCTCTCTCATTCCCTTGTGGGTTGTTGTAGATCTTGCACTTAGTTTGTGCCTGCCTGTTCATTCCAGTTTTTTTGTTGTTTTAAATAAAAACCTTCTGCATGTAGACTCCCCCCCACTTTGAGACTTTGTATCATAAATGTGATAGTAACACCATACATCACTCATAATTTTATTATCGTGATATAATTTGAGTGAATGTAGTGCAGCCTGTTCAACTGTGAATTGGCAAAACATTGTAAATACACACAGAAGCAAGCGGTAACCATTTTTATGGGAATTCAGAACATAATTATAATTGATCACATTTCATATGAAATTAAACATAAGGCTTCTATATAGCAAAGTGCACTCAGAAAATTATGAAAATTAGTGCAGAATAGATTATGCCACAGTGGAAGGTAATTTATCTTTATAGTGTACAAAATATGAAAAAAACTTTTATGCTTAACACGTATAAGAAATTATCCTTCCAGATGGGCTCAACAGAACAACTGTGTGTTGTGTTGCCATTTCAAATACCTGAGTGATGTCTGTGTTAAAGACTACCAAATACACAACTCTGCTCTTTATAGACTTCACAAATGTGAACTTTTACCAAATCAAACTTTTTCAAGCAAGCGATTAGTTTCTTCACAGTAAACACAGCAAAGGAATCATATTAGCTCTTTCAAGTGTGTCAGACCTTCTTGCTATAAAATTCGTGAATATGTAATAATCAATCACATAATCTCATATACATTTCATGTATTAGGAGTACTTTACTAAACTACAGATGTTTGTGCCATAGGTGTCTATGAAAACATTTCCATTGCAAATGTTCCAGCATACAATTCACAGAAAAGCAATTTCTTTCCATGTATACTGTGTACTGGCATGAGTAGAGAAACAAAGGTTAGTAGCATTTTAAAAGTGAATTTTTAAAAATACTGTAAAAAATAAACCTTCAATGAAATAGTTTCTCAAACCAAGGTGATTTCAGTTGGAAAGTTAGTTGATTGATCAAATGTCTGTTAGAACATTGGCTCAAGTTTAAAATTGGTTTTTGTTCCATGTTCTCTGAATTAATAGCTAATTAACTAATTTACCTTTTCAAGCCAATTGTTGTTATCAGTGAGGGGCCATTATTAATATAAATATAGGTAGCATTTGCTAAAGTTTGTTACTCCTGAACGCCAGAAGCGGGCAGGTAGACGGACGGACAGACAGACGGACGGACGGACGGACATACATACATACATACATACATACATACATACATACATACATACATACAGACAGATGGACACTTTAGAAATCAAAGTCACTGTTCTGCAAGAGCTATGGTTAAAACCATCAAACAAGCTGTAATGAGTCAACATGATAGAGCAAGGTCAGACAGGTCACAAGCCTATTGTCCCAGAAAGCAAAGTGTAGCTGAATGGTGCTAAAGTGCACATTTCAGTATGATATGTTCAGACGACATTGTGCAGCCTTAACTGGAGGCGTGGCTGTAAAGTAACCATGTTTAAGGCTGAGACAAGACGGAATGTACATCGAGGTCCAATCACAGAGTGTTTGTAAGACACAGAACGTGTGAGCACATGTGATTCTCTCTGTAAAAGTGTGTGTGGGGGGGGTGCTGCCATTGTCTGAGACTTGATTTGCTTCTAAAACTGTTGCAGGTTAAACACAATACTGTGTGTGGACAGGGAGGGCAAATTAGCTTTGCAAATCGGTGATATCTGTGAAACAGCAGAGTAAATTTACTGACAGTAATTTCTTGTGGGACATTAATGACAGTGACCTAAAGCGTGCTTGATCGTTGTTGGGAGATTGTTTAATGAGGTTAACAGTGGAGATTCTAGAGATAGGTATTAAAACACCATCCCCAGCCATTAAACGGCACACGTACCTGTCACCATCTACACTCCCCGCACCTGCCCTCCATTTCTCTCTTTTCTTTTTGATGCCTTAAGGGGAGAGTGTTGTCAGCCTCTTATAGATGATCTTCTCAGAGAAAGTGTCACCATATAAGAGCTTATGTTTACATTTGTATAACAGGAGAACAATACTTTAAATGAATTTCCAACAGGGTTCAATAGTAAGAAATAGTTTTCATCTGAAATAGCTTTCATATGTATGTAAGAAATTTTATTTATGTCTATTATTCTATGCTGGGTAGCATAAAAGGGTTTAAACTGGATTGAATAAACTTCAGACTTTATGTGGATGTTATATGAAATGCATCAGGTAACAACATTGGAGGTGAACGTTCTCTGACTGACCAGTGCTGCTGAAGACAGGTGAGAACTGCATCGCTTCAGAGACGTTGGACTGTCCACTGTCACGATACGGCATCATTAAGTAAGGAGACAGCAAGTGCACAGAATTTTTTGTAATGCCGACACCCTCTGGCATTAGCATATGATTAAAACCTGGGCATTGTGCCAAGGATTAGTTCAAATGTGAAAATTGATTGTAGTGCACAAATTCGCTATGCTATGTGTCTGTGGTCAGCATGGGGCAAATTTATAAATAAGCCGCTGTTAAATCTGCTTTAATTGAACGTCTTCATTGAGGTATTGTGCCATAGTGTTTCAAGTTTCGAGTTCATTTGAATAGCACAATTCATACCCAGAGGCAATTCAAAGTGATTGAATGAATAAATAAGATTAAAAAAAGATATAAAATAAAAATGAACATTTAGCAAAGTTAAAAACAGTGAAAAACAGCAGTCTAGGGAAAAGGCTAGTAAAAGTATAAGTCACAGACATATATAAATAAAAATGCTTTTAATTTACAATTCTTAGCTGGGGAGGGGGCATATTTTCTTCTGGCATTTTGTTTTATTTATGGGAATCATAGCCACTAAAGGCAATTTTACCGTTTGACTCTAATGCTGGGTACGAACCACCAACGAGCTCCTAAAGATCTAACAGGTCATAGTGTTATTAAAGACCTTACACCATAATTTGTCTTTAATTTTATACTACTTTATTAATCCCAGAGGGAAATTACTTCTCAGCATTTAGCCCATCCCCCTGGGGGGAGCAGCGGGCAGCCAGTCACACACTGCACCCACTGAGCTAGCATTTGAGTGCCTGGCACAAGGACACCCCTGGCTGGATTGGGATTCAAACCAGGAGGCTGCTGTATCCCAGCCTGATGGGGTTCTCTTTGAGCCACCAGGCCACACAACCAGCAGATGATAGATTTTGAGATATTGGATGTGTTCAGTTCTATTCTGTTCAGTTTGTTTTGATATTGTGTCTCTTCCAATGTGTAACAAAGAACAGAGAGATAACAAGGTGGGTTATAAAATTAACAAAGTAAAGAACACGCGTATAAAGAGATCCAGAACATCGACCTGTCTACCCCAAAGAACATCGTACAAACTGGAAAGATACCGTCTCATATGGTAAAATTCTGACTGCACTCAAGTATCAATTCAAAACAAGTTTTATCAAATATGGCACAATTTTCTTTTTTAACCCACCTTTTTTATATAACTAGCTACACCTTGGGCCGTAAATACACAAACACTAGCAGGTTCTCCAATGGGCTACCTGCATAGCACAGGTAAGAGTAACCAGCCAGGGCACATGTCATTGCTATCTTGATTATCACGCTAGAATAAGTCAATGAGGAGCAATATGACCCTCAGCCAATAAAAATTAGACTGTCTTGCCATCTTCACACACAGCCATGGCATCTTGTCTCCATATTTTGCATCATGGAAGCCACCACACACTTCTGACAGGTGCTTCGGTGGAGCAGACTTTTCACCAGACAACACAACACTGCCTGAACGTGGGCGCCAGATGTTTCACAGCAAATTGTATCAAGGGCAGAGCCAGGTGTTTGGAATGCCAGATGGTGGCTTCTTATTAACATTGCCACTTATTATTGCCTGCTGTTTTTAAATGATTTACATGTAAGGAAACTCATATTAATGCAAATTTTAAAATCCTGTTCCTCTATCTGCACACCTGTTTTTGTTATTGATTTTAAGAGCAGACTTTTGAGTACAACTTAAGGGAGTAGAGAACTACTTAGTGTTGAGAGAAACATGGTTTTGGAAACTATCAGACCATTTTAATTTCAATGAATGTTTTTTTTTATTTGTTAAGGTAGTAAATAAATACTCCCTCTTCTCATTTAGTGACCAAGTTCTAATTATTATTATTATTATTTTATTTTTTTTTTTTATTAGACCTAATATAATATTTGATATTGTAATCTAAAACTTATTTTTTAAATAATCTGTATTTCACAAAAAAAAAAAAAAAAAGAAAATCACTTGTACCGGGAGGTCATTGCAGCTGTTGTGGGCTCGTTGTCTGGGAGTCTTACATTTTTCCACACGCTCATCTGTAGTCACGATGCAGGGATCAGAGAAATGCAACCGTGCTGTCATACCTAACTTGAGACAAAGGGTATGAATGTATGACTGCAGGAACCTCTGAGGGTCAGCAGTCACCACATTTTCAACCTTTTCTAGTCCGTTTTGAGTGGCTAAACAATAAATCCTAGAAATCTAATCTTTCATGTAATATAATCTGCCACTTTTGTTTACAATTGTTCATTTATACAACACTGCTAAATGTTTTCCTTTAAATGAATGAATTTTGAATAAATACACACACAGAAGATCCAGACTGAGTCATAGTATTTTTACACTGGAACAAAACCATAAAAATACAGTGAGAACATGGAAGTCACGCACACACACATGCAGATGCATGCATGTGCACACACACGCGTGCGCACACGCACACACGCACACACACACTTCCAGGTCTTAATTTTGATTTGTAATCCAGGAGGTGCCAGGAAACAATGCTGACCACTGAAGCCCCACATCACCCCTTTGTACAGACATTTCATTAATCCGGCAGTTAAACTTAATTTATATTCAAATATATCATGTACCATATGTTTGGAAAGCAGTGGTATTTTGAATAAAATACAAAAAGGAGTAAAAACACTTCCATTGTTATGACCTGTGTCATTTAGAAATATGCTTAGTGTTACATATTTTCATTTATTTCTTCTGCTACATGTGGTCTCTCATTAACTGAGGAATTTTTCTTGGATATGAGACCATACACGCTGTAAATCAAATACATGCCTGGTTTTTTTTTATCCTTTTGGATTTTAAATAACTAAATTTGCACTGAAAACAGATTCCATGCTCATCTGTATTTATACAGGTTTAATTGTCCTGGGATGATCCAATGTCCAGCTGTAAAATTTTACACAGTTTTTATAGTCTACAATAACAAGGTCTGTTAGTATAATGAGGTGTTTGTGGTAAGTGTTACTTCATTAATTACTTTTCTTCTACTTTCTTGTCTTTTTTCTTCTGTTTATGAGTGTGAGATTTGCTTTTCTGGTTGGTGGGTCTTTGGTTATTTTGGACTAACTATCCCAAAAATTGCAAATTTTTTATGTCCTTAGTACCAACAAGGATTTCATTCAATTCATTGTACATGTACAATGACAATAAAGAGTATTCTATTCTGTTCTATTTAATTTAAAAATGTAGAATTCTGGTTTGGATAAAAAAATTAGTATTTTAATGTTCTCTGGTGATTGTGTATACTATTCATGCATAAAGCCATAAACGGGATTTATATAATAGGGTAGCTACAAACCTGGATTATAATGATGTGCTTTTAGACATTATCTGAGATTCTGCATGGAGGCTATGATGGTGGAGGTAGTGATACATCAGGTCAGTGCTGGGTTAACACAGGTGTGAGATACACATACATGAAAGCATTTCAGACTGTCCCTTTAAAAGAACTCAAGTGTTTTTTCCAGTCCAGTGTTTTGGCTGGCTCTACCAAAGTTGCATGGATTGCTGTGGACATTTTCAACCAATCGAAAGCTTAATGCACATCTGCCTCTTAAGAGAAGAACTGCAGACACTGCAGACAGTGACATGATACATTCTGGATTATGAAAGACACAACACGTTTCCAAAGGGAAGAGAATCCTGCCACACACCCGTATGTATATACTAATGCACATACACACGGCAATTGTTTTTAACATTTCCCTATTCAGAGCTCTCTGTAGCTCTAAGTAGTAAGTGGAATGGCACCAAAATTTCTACATATACTTTTAAAGGGATATGGAGAAGGATTTCAGGAAAAAAAGTTGTAATCCCAAACTCTGCCAATAGGAAAAATGGCACTATACAATAGGAAATACATGATACAGCACTGCATACACACACACACACACACACACACACACACACACATGCGTATATAGACAAATATATAAACCAAACACAGAAAAAGGAATAGTACATATGATTACCCATACTAACTGTGTCACAGTGTAATTTGGTGTTTGCCATAGACTATTTTCATTTTTCTGCAACATCATTTTTATTACCCTATCAGTAGTGCTCAACCTCAGTCCTTCAGGGTTATTTTCTATTTGTTCAAGCGCTTCTTATACACAATCAGAATCAGTCTTTCTGCCCATTCCTATGCCTGTGACTTGGGGCCATCTGGTTCCAGGCTCACCAGGAGGACCCTGGCATCCAGCTTGTGATTTTTTTACTTCTTGAGAAAGGATTTATCTGTTGGAATTGATCCAGTGAAAAAACATGCATATGAGAATGTCTTTATGACAAATAAATACCCCACAGTGTATTTAACCAGATAAAGCATGATGTGGTGAGATGTTGTTTAATGTACAATAAATCTTTCCATCCACAGGATCACAATAAACACAAGCATGAAGACTCTTTCAGCTGTTGATCAAAGTCATTAGTGCACCATTATTGAGTCCTAATAGTGCTTTTCATAAAGTTTTTGACAAAGTTGCATTATTACAATGAAAAAAAGTAAGTGGGAAGTCATAATAACAGTTTACAGCACCCCACTGTTATAGAAAGCAAAATGGAATAATGAACCTAACCTGAATTTTGACACAACAGAAGAAACCTATCTGACCTACAAAGTGGTCAGTATTCTGCTTGTCGCACTGGAGACGCGCCACAGGTCAGTCCTCAGACGCCCCCCTCCCGTCATCACGCTGTGAAAGAGCAGCAGGCAATTGGCTCCAAGGCTCAGAGGTTGAATCTGAAAACAAAAACGAGGGTAACGGACGGCATGTGATGGAGCACTCAGGAACGTGAGGCCTGTGGGTAAAGCCACGCTGCAGTTCTGACTGCAGAAACCTACATGACCAGCGTTGCTCTGCTCTTTCAGCTAGAACAAACCAAGGACTGGAAATACACCAATACCACAACACACCTTCTCTGCACGTTATGAGATCCGAGAGTCGCCTGTCTGGAGGAGGCAGATGAACTCCTAATGAGAAGATGCTTTCCAAGATATAATCAAGAATTTTGTAGGAACAGCGCTACATATATACATACACATCTAAAACAACTCTAACAAGTTATATACATTTGTGAGTATGAATGTATATTTGTGCTTGTGTGAATGTCAGTAAGGACAGGCCCAACCAGAAACACCACAGGAGAGAAAGGATTCTGCAGTAGGGCTGGGTTTATTCAAAACACCAAGCCCAAAGATCTGCAGTCTGATATTTTGGCCATACAGCCAGAAAAGGAGTTGTTTATCAGAAAAATCTGTCAAAGACAATGATGATTGAGAAGGGTAAACATCAGCAGGGCACAGGTGTAGACCCAGGAGGGCTGGAAATAAGACAGGGGTGAGAGGAAAACCTCAGCACTGCACGTTTGAACACTACGGCAAATACCTTGCAAAGTGCTAGCGGTAAGAACTTGGTTACATGTTAACACAGTAACTGCGTTTCTGAATTTCATATGTTTTCAATCAGCCTGAGCGTGACACACCTTACAGGAGGTAACAGATGTATCATAAAGTCAGAAAGGCGATCTATTTGTCCACTCCATGGTTCTTTTACTTCCCCATTTATTTGTAATATATATATATATATATACATATCCATCCATTCTCTATACTGCTGGGTGCCAACCCACCACATATATATATATATATATATAAAATTATCAGGCAGTTGCTTATTATATATTAAGTTATATTTTATGAAGTTGAAAATAACCGGAAAAATCTGTGAGCTGTCTTGGAAGTGTGTATATGTGTTTGTAGGTGCATGAGTGTAAATGTTTGTGGGTGTGCATGCATGACTGTGTGTTTGTGCATGCGTGTGTGTATGTGTTGTTGGTGCACCCTTCCCGAGACCCACACTACGACTCTGGTGTCTGATTCAGCGTCAGGCGAGTCTTTTCCAGCACAACAGACGGCTGGAGCCGCAGGGTCAGTGCACTGCCAGAAATAGGCTGCTCCGTGCTTCTAATGGCTCCTCTGCTTTCCATAACTGTAAACTAAATATTAAATTACTCCAGTTTAATGTTTTTTTTTCCCAGCTTGCATTTATATTTTAAATGGCAATAATTCAGTCATTTATTTCTTAGCAGTTTACATTTTTTTTAACAGCTCAGATAAATACAGTTTAATAAAACTTTGAGACCTGTCACTAAGTTCTCTAAATTCTATACAATACTTTTATATGCTTCACAGCTACTGTAATATGTAGTATCACCAACATCAAGGCGATCTTAGTTCAGAAAGGTGAGCTCTCAAGACCATGTACCTCAAGAAAAGAACAATTTCAACTACACTGTCATGGCCTGGTAACTCAATGAGTAGAGCATCAGGCTGGAATGGGGATGTGTCCCACTTCAAATCTCAGCCCAGCTTCCAGGTATATCCTTGACAAACATCAACTCTCTGGGTGCTACATGTGGCTGGCTGCCCACTGCTTCCCCCGGGGTGATGGATTAAAGCAGAGAACCAATACCGCTGTAACATGTATGTGAAATGTTGTAAATCAGTTTGGACAAAAGCATCTGCTAAATGAATAAATGTAAACTAATCAGAATCTGTGATTGTTTCGTGAGATTCCAGGAAGAGAAGGCAAAGCTTCCATGAGGGAATTTGCCCTGAAATGAGACTCCAGGGAAGTGTTTGGGTTGGGAGGTTTGTAACCTGGCTTGTCTAGCCCCAGGCTGGTTAAACGCACAGTCAAACTGAGCTGCTGTGATAGATTAACAAAAGCTTAGTACAGTGCATTAACACAGAACTGGTGCTGAAACAGGAGAGTAGTACAGCACATATGAATGTGTTTTTTATGGTCAGACAACAACGTAAAGAATCTAACAGCAAAAATAATTTGAGCTTTATTTCTTATTTCTCCTGTCATTGTTCTCCTACAGAATTAATTCCACACTGGAGAGAATTTTTAAATCCATGTAAGTCCACAGAATTACAGTTGTTGCTTTAGGTTTTGAAACCTGCTTATATGCCTGTGAATATGTGAAAGCTCAGAACGTTTTATCAATGTTTCTGATGTGGTTCAGCAAACAGGAACCAATGAACAATGACCTTAGACCTCAAAATTTTAAAAGAATGTATTTTCCCCCTTTATAAACAAAATAAATGTATCACTATCAAATTTGGTCTTTGAGAACATTATTTTCTTTAAGATGAAAGATACTACATTCCGAAGAAAGGAAGGAATTTTCTTGAAAAACAAATTTAATACATTTCTGAACAAAAGACATTTCTCATGCCAAATTATTTATCCCTGAGAAGTCAATAGTTTGTATATACATAGTGCCTCTAGTTAAACATGTTCTTTTTAAATGTGCACCATGAGATTTTAAAAATTTTGCCGGTTCTTTGATACACATTTATGCCAATGTTGACAAATAAAAGGGAAAAAGTTGGTGGTCAACAATGTCTCAGCCACAGACAGGTTTTATATTTTGGATACTAGTCTGGGTCAGTCCAGAAAACTGCCTTTCTTTTTCCCTCCAAGCCACCTCCTAGCAGTTTGTGCCAAGTGCAGTTCCATGATGTAGAGTGAATATTCACCCTAAGTGCAGATCTCTGACTAATACAAACAGGTTCTCCTAAAGATCTCCCTGTATATGCTTGTCAGGCTAATGGTGTAGCTAATAGCAGGAGGATCTCCTAAGGCTACCCATGTGTAAGTTCTCCAGGATAAAACATCAGGTTCTTTTATGGCTATCCCTCTGTAAGCCCTCCAGGCTAATAGCTTCAAGTTCCCCTAAAGATCTACTGATGTAAGCATGAGCTTCTTCTATGGTTAACCTTATGTGAGTCCTCCAGGCTAATACCATTAGGTTCTCATAAATATCTACCTGTATAAGCTCTTCAGGTTAACATAATCAGGATCTTCTAAGGTTATATCTCTGTGTAAGTTCTCCAGGCTAATAGCATTGAGCTCCCCTAAAGATCCACTTGTGTAAGCCCTCCAGTCTAATAGCATGAGGTTCTTCTCTAGCTATACCTGCTTAAGCTCTCTAGGTGCTCCTGGCAAAGGAACAGGCAAGCATGATGCTTCCATCATTGTTTAACCTACAGAGATGGTGTTACCTGGGTGTTGCGCTGCATTTTATTTGTGTCAAACTTATTGTTTTGCTTCTGGTAAACCTCAACTTTAGTTCCATCAGATGACAAGTTTCTTCTAAATGGCTTCATGTTTATTAACTCCAGGTATGATATAATGTTGCCCTATCTCAGAAGTGACTTCCTTCTACCTTCTTGCTCAAGATGTGCGATGATAAAGGCATCATTGATGTCTGCATGGTTACTTCCACTTTAGCTGAAGACCTCTGCTGTTCTGTTGACATTCCAGATGACCTCTTGGCCATGTCTGAGAATTATCCTACTAGTGTTGTTCACTTTTGTACCACACATCTTGACATTTACATTACATTTATTCATTTAACAGATGCTTTTGTCCAAAGCGACTTACAAATATCTAGAAGTACACATGGATATTAAAAGGAAGTCAGACAACATCTGAGACTCAAGATAACAGTAAGTGCCATCCTATAGTCAAAGTTAAGCAAGATACAGTCCAAATCAGCTAAAATGGCAAACAGTTAAACATCGCCAACACAAGTCAATTAGCAATAGCACAGTGGCCACATAAACAGCAGCTTAAATGTTGGAACAGTAACGAAGCAGAGCTGATGGAGATGAGGTTAAAGAGTTTACATGTTCCCTGAAGAGATGAGTCTTCAGCTGCTTACGGAACGTGGACAAAGACATAACCTGACGTATATGGGCTTGTGCCAGCTATTTCCATTTTATTAAGATTCAAACATTTTCCCAACTTTATCTGACCTTCTGCAAGTGTTCACCTTCTGATAACTTCATCAGCAGGTGTTTAGTTGTCACTGTTTTTAATGTATTTAGCGTGATTTCTCGAGATGACTGAACACCTGACACTCAATTTATGTTGTGAACAAATATACTTCTCAATTTAATCATTTTTATACTTTTATGTAATTGTGAAGACATGTAAATACTTTATCCCTTGTAACATTATTGAGAGCTACTTGAGAAAAAAAACACACAAAAACACAAAAATGTCATCATTTTGTTTGATTGCAACAGGGCAGGATGAGACCTAATCAATGTAGAGTGCAGACATCTTGACGTCTACAGACATAAACAGCGAGGGACACAGACTTGCTCTGCCCTTTCACATGAAAAGGCTGTAAAAGTACATTTGTCAACACGGAGCTCCATGACATCAAGGTTAATAACAAAAGTAAGCAGCCGCTTTACTCACTTTACTTTTGGTTAACCTTAATGTAGCTCAGCTCTTGTGTTGACAAAAGAGGCTTCAGTAACCTGAAACATAATAGACAAGTTTAAAGTGACAAAGCAGATTTTAGTAGTATTTGGTTTTGAACTTCAAAATATTGTAAAAATGCATTTTAACAAGTATTTTATTTACTATGGTATCTCTGTAGTATTGCCTGTGCAATACTCCAAATAACCACAATGGAAAACAACCCATGTTTGAAGAGTACAGGCAGATGTATGTATGAGGTTATAATACTTATACCTTATTCATGCTACCTGAGAAGCAGGTAACACTTCAACTAAGAAAATGCTTGCTGGATTATGTCAGGTATAATTTGGATATATCGTTTTTTCCGTTTTTTCCCCCCATTCTTCAGTTTTATTGAGCCCTTACAAGCAAACCGTACATGTACTTAATCTGACTTCATCATGTGTGATACTAAATGACAATAGCATATGACATAAATTTTAATAATTAAAAAAAAATTAAACAGTCATTAGATTAGATTCAACATTGTTGGGGACGCACACACTCCCAAGCACACACTACAGGCAATTTGGAGACACCAATCAACCTAACCTGCATGTCTTTGGACTGTGGGAGGAAACCGGAGAACCCGGAGAACACCCACCAAGCATAGAGAGAACAAGCAAACTCCATGTACACAGACCCAAGGTGGGAATGGAACCCCAGGCCTGGAGGTGCAAGGCAACAGTGCTAACCACCATGCCTCCAATAAATATATACTAAATAAAAAATAAAAGGTATGTTTTAGTGTAAAAATATAATATATAAAAAGTTATTAAATAAGACATGGTATGTGGAGGAGTTAGTATAACTTCAAACAGACTTTGCTGTGTATTTGTGTGCATGTGGGTAGCATGTTGGATGCGGTTATTATCCAGTGTTCAAGAGAGAAACAGCTAAATGAAAGAGCAAAACGTGTGTAAATGAATAGAATCACAAAAACGCTGACAATTTCAGAGTTTGGTTTCCTGCGCGGTGCTCTGTGAGCTGTGTGTCTGAGCCCAGCTGCTAACTGGCGTGTATAGGACTCTGTCCCCTGATTGGGAGACCTGTGTTACTGCTGGCTGAATACTGCTCTCTGTGTTGTTGGTAGTTGTGCAGTTCTGGGCGAGTGCTGCTTTTTGGCTGTGTACTGTTTTGCAGCCAGTGTAGTGTTTAAAAGCATCACATTGTTTAGAATACTGCTTACTTCTTAACAAATTTTATGTTCATTGTAATACTTCAATAGATTCTATGCGCTTTCTTAACTTCTATTATTATGCACGTCTTTGTTTGCATTAGAAGCCACAATAATAGCTGCATTTGGCTCTTACAGTGACTACATTTAACAAATGGTATAAATTAGTTCAATATCTGTAAGATGCTTTACATACAACTACACAAAATGCTGTTAGTGTGACATCAGAGATAATATGTATACACAATGACAGACACCATGCAATGTTATTCCTTTACATTTAGTTGCATTACTACCTATTATGACTAAACTACATTTTTTTGGTTTTGGATACACCTCAAAGGCAATTCTGTCTACTTCACTGAGCACCAGTTAGCTTTCCCATAAACAGTATTCCTAGAGCTGCTGTATCCTAGGAGAGTTGTTTTACAGAAATATATGGCCTTTGAGGGTAACAGCGCCCTCTAGTGGACATTAGTTAATGTGCGTCTTTAT
The DNA here is from genome assembly GCA_025773905.1 of Chitala chitala. Taxonomy (NCBI): domain Eukaryota; kingdom Metazoa; phylum Chordata; class Actinopteri; order Osteoglossiformes; family Notopteridae; genus Chitala; species Chitala chitala. The sequence continues at coordinate 33,696 of JABJVR010008379.1, read as the reverse complement.
AACATTGTTTTCATTTAAAACAACGAAAAGGGAGTATGCAGTTAAATGCTTTTATTAGAAATACTGAACAGGGGTTCTTTCGAAGTTTACTTCAGCATTAATCATATAGTTTGTTCCCGTCATACCCAACGCGTTACACAACACACCTAAATAAGGAGAAACGTCAAACAAGAAAAAAGGAGACAGGCCAAATGGAATTGTTAAATTTGCAATATTTATAAAATCAAACATTTATATGTTAAAATGAGTTTTTACCTGCAAAGCAAAATATTGATATAATGTAGAACTAACAAAACAAGCAAAATGCAAAAGTAAAAAAAGTATTTAAAAACCGATAAATAATCACAGTTCCAGCTGTAATATTTTTAACACACGTGTGCGCGCGCACGCGCACACACACAAGCAAAAACAAAAAACAACATTATTCTATGTCAGAATAATTTATGGCTGTCTTCAACAAGACACAACATAAAACAACATGGCGTGAACTAATACCTTAAGGACTTCCTATTAAGATGCTCGCACTGACATCACTGAGTTGTTATGGGAGAGCCGTGGATTCCTGCCTATGCCTTTATTTTCAGTCTACGTGCATTAAATCTTAGAATATACTTTATTTTAAGCATTTCTTCAAAGATTGACTAAAATGCTAAATAGCTGATTAAATATGTGTTTACATGATGAGGGAAATCATATCAGACATCATTCCAGTTTGCAGTACCTGTTTCAGGAACCTACTGAGCTGGAAGTGACACAGTTCCAATAAATGTAACAGGCAGCAACAAGGCGCAACGTCCATGGTGACACGGATTACTGTCACACACCTAAGTTTTAATTTACAGTGAATCATGCCTTAGGTATCGCTGTGTATTAGACACTACCGAAACAAGGGCAAGCGCACAGCCATGACACTACAGTGGAAAGCAAACAAACATCTTAAAGACAAAAAGGCTTGCAGAAAAAAACCGATTTAGTTTTAAATGACGGACACTGGCACTTCGCAAGCTTTGCCTCTGAGTTGCGGCGTTGGCGTTTACTACAGCAGTGCGGCTTTGTGGCTGGCGTTAGACATTCTCAGCGAGGGTTACCGTATTGCACCAAACACGTAAAGTGCTCGACATGCAGTCGCCAAACAGAAGCCCCTAATTGCGTTGAGGACACATTTTTCTAAGGATTAAAGAACATTCAAACGCGCCACTTCCATTTTGCACACAAAGCATTATAACATTTGCAAAGGTAAAGCTGTCATATCATATATGACGGGATACTACTTGGTTTCGCATTATTCTATCAATACTACGGAAGTAATACTGAATAAGGCAACAGTGTTAATTTGGAAGAGCTATAAATGGCTGAAAACTCTCAGCTAGTCACATGTGCTCCAATACAGCAGGAAGACTAATAAAATAATACAGAGAATGTCAACATTCATATTACTGTATATATTTAATTATATATGTAATAATACTCTCCTAATGATGGCTTCAAGCTTGCAGACATAGGTGTGGATTGTGGCATGAGGGCGTCAATTTGCACTTTGCGAGTGGCACATTTCAAAGACATCAGATAGCATCAACAGGACTGAGCCAGGAGGTAAACTGGTGCACCCTGGGAAGGGGGCGGTGCAGGGGTTTGAGAGCCCTCAGTGATCCATCTTCACAACACACACTGCACCCTTTAGCCAAACCACATTTCAAAGCAGAAAGGCAGATATGTCAAAGATCCCTTCTTTCCTGGTCTCCTTTGTTCCTGAATAAACAAACCGAGACAGAACTGGCAGCTTATAAAAGATTTGGGGACGAGATTCCGCCACCTACTCGACAGGCTGGATCACTTGTACTTGGAGCGCACTTGCAGCAGGGTGGGCTTCTGCTCCATGATACGCACGAGCAGTTTGTCGATGTAGTCCTCCAGGTCTCGTGCCAGTGTCTTCATCTTCCTCAGCTCGGTCTCCCTGCTCTCCAGAAGGGCCGCCTGGCGCTTGAAGTCAGCAGCCCAGCGGTCCAGCTCGGTATCGCGCTGCACCAGGAGTGAGACAAGCTCGCTCTGGGCCAGGTGAAGGTACGGGGCGGCCGCGTCTGCATCCTCCTGGGCATGTAAGGGTGGAGGAGGGGCAGTCAGAGAAACAAACAGCGCTGCTCACAGGCCAATCGCAGTAACTACAACGTCTTACCTGGATCGCAGCATACAAAAAGTAACAGGCTGCGTGGAAAACATCTACACTCACAGCTTCAGCTTTCTAAGTGTCAGTCTTCAGTCACGTCTTTATTTTGTCAATGTGAATGTCAATTATATTTATACAATACCGTATTTCTCCTAATTAACGTGCCCGAGCGTGTTACAGTTTACATGCAGGGCGCGTCTATTTGAGGCCAAAATGTGCATATCATGAAGTTCTTAAAACCTTTAAAACGAGAAGTTCAAGTTTTTAAAAACCTTTAAAAACAACAAGTTGTAACTAAAAAGCCTAACATTCTTCTACGTTCTTTAAAAAAAATTTTGAAAAATTAAATTCCCATTAACTACGACTTATAAAAACGAATAAAATTCAGTCATGATGAGAGTTTCTGTTAGGCATATTATTGTACTTCAGTACAATCAAGTTGGGATTCAGAAGCAGAATTTGTCCAAATATTTGTGTTAATTTAATGATCATTACTTGTAGAAAATACATAAAATTCACTGCATTTACGCATTCATTCTCAGCAAATCCACACGTTAATCGTGTAGAAGGGGAGCACTTTACCGTATCTTGTACTGTATTATTGGGTGGGGACCTTAATTAGGAGAATTACGGTACATTTGAATACAACATCATTGTCCAAAGTGCTGTACAGTAAAAAAAGGACAAGAACACATTAACAACAAAACTAATTAAAAGGGGAACACATTCAAATTACATACCATAAAACCATATAAACTATATTTTATAGTACTTATAAAACTAAGTACCATAAAACAAACACTAAACACAATAAAAAAGAAAAAAATAACCAGGGATAATAAAATATGGAGTAAATGACACTAATACATTTAAACAAGAGGCAATAAAATTAGAAGAAAGTCTGCAATCACTGTGATGTATCAGAAAGAGATGTGGAAAATTATACTGCGTTGAAGGTCAATGAAGATAAAAGTCTTAAAATGAGTTTTAAATACAAAAAGAGGGGGGGGGCCTGTCTGATAAAAAGGGGCGACTCATCCCAAAGTCTGAGCACCACAACAGAAAAGGCGTGTTCACCTCGACTCTTCATCCTCACTCTAGAGACCATGAGTAATAGTTGTTCACTAGACCTTAACAGTTGAGTTTGGTTATATGGTTTTAAGAGATCAGAGATGTATGGCAGTGCTAAATTGTTCATGGCTTTATAGGCCATCCGCAGAATCTTCAATTTAACTCAAGACCACACAGGGAGCCGGTGAAGAGACAGCAGAGTTGTATGGTCACACTTATCTTCGTTAAGAAATGTGCAGCAGCGTTTCGGGCTGTCAGCAAGAGACGCCTGGGCAACACCGATATAGAGGCCATTACAGCAGTCAATCCTGCATGTAATGAAGGCATGAATAACCTTTTCAAGGTCCTTCTTAGTTAAAAATGGCTTAATCTGGACAGTAGTCTCTTCTGAAAAAAGCAAAATTTGACCAAGAATTAATCTTCTTATTCTACTTCAGATCACTGTCTAAAATAAATCCCAAGTTAGTGACAGTAGTCTTAACATAGGAATCTATAACAGACAGATCGCTGTAATAATCAGACTTGGCTTCCCTTGGTCGAGAAACTAGCACTTCCGTCTTACTTTCATTGCTTTTTCAATGGGAGATAAATTTTGATGTAATCTGCATAACAGTGGAAAGAGAGGCCAAAAGTCCTAATAATCACAACCTGTGGCAGTAAATAAAGAGAAAATAACAAGGATAGATCCTTGAGGAACTCTGCATGTAAGAGGCACTGGGGCAGATCTAGCATCACCAAACTCAACAAAGAAACTTCAGTCAGTGACAGATACGATCCAAACCATTCTAATGCAGAACTGGTAATTCCCACTCTATGTTAAAGAAAATGAACAAGATTAGCATGATCAACAGTATCAAATGCACCTGTCAGGTCAAGGAGGGAAAGACAGCAGAATTTCCAGCATCAGTAAACAGTAGAAGGTCATAACAAACCTTTAGGAGTACAGACTCAGAATTATTGAGAGTCCTAAAACCAGATGGGAACATCTCAAGAATACCATGCATGTTCAATTAAGACTGAAGCAGTATAAAACAAATTTTCTCTAAAATTTTCGAAAAATAAGCCAAATTGGAGATGGGCCTAAAATTAGATAAGACAGAAGGATCCAGGTTAGGTTTCTTAAGGAGAGGTTGGACCACTGCATGCTTAAAAGAGGCAGACACAATGCCAGTGCTCAAGCTAGTATTTAAGATGTTAAGAACCACTGGTCCATTGGATCTTAACTTCCCAACTATTTCCTTGAGAGAAGAAAGAGAAATGGGCTCAAACTGATCAAAAACAGCAGGGCGTGTCACACAGACAGAGGGGTCTCTGGGGGGCACAATAGGGGGCACATTCTTGATTTTGTCCACAATAAAATTCAAAGAATTAAAAAAAGTATCTGACTGTGGACAGTTTTGAGCCGTATTAATGGTACTTAATAGGATACAAGGATTGGCATTGTTGTTGTTTTAGAATGATGCTGGAAAAGTATTTGGTTTTTTCAGGTTTGTCAATCCTTTGAAAATTATGCAAATCCATTCAAACTATTTCAAAAGAAACATGCAACTCATCCTTCTTCCGTTGACGCTCAGGACTCCTACATTCACGTCTAGCAGCATGAGTAATCTCATTCATCCAGGGTAAAGGGTTAGATTTAGGGCATGAGGTTTTAACTGGGGCAGCATTATCTAAAATATTAAGAGAAGCAACATTAAACATAGATGGTAACTTGTCTAGATTAAGACCAGGAGAAACAGAGAAGAGCTCAGATATGCAATTAAAAGCAGCACCAAACTGACCAGCAGAGGAAGAATTACAAACCCAGCGGCACCATGTCAACACATGCTGGCTAGCTGATTGACAAGGAAAGGGAATCTTAAATATAACGAGCATTCGAACAGAGAAAAGTGTATCCCATAATTTTAAATAATTAGTAGGAAGCCCACATGACAAAACAAGACCTAAAGTATGCCATCGCTCCTGGGTAGGGCCAGATACAAACTGGACAAGATTCAGAAAATCAGTAACTGGCAGCATGTTGGATCAGTAAGCATGGATGGGCTCAAACTGATCACAAACAGCAAGGCATGTCACACAGACAGAGGAGTCATAGATGTTTGCTGGCCCCACAAGCCACTACTTACTGATGTTATATATAGGCTAAGCACAGTGTCAACTATCTGCACAATCAATCTCTGTGGTACATCTGTCTAAAATTACTCCACGTTTTGTACAATTAACCCGTGCCTGAACAATGTTGACTGAATGTTTTCTATAGATCTTCTGCACACTGAAAACAAAAAGATACAAACACTTCCTTGACAACAACTTTCATCTCCAGAAAACAGTACTGCAGCTAAAATATAACAAACACATGCCTCTATTTTATAATGTCTAACAAGAATTTTATTTAAAATTTGCCAAAAGACATCTCAGTATAAATCTTTTTAAAAGTTGTCTTTGGAGCTGAGAGTGGCCCACCTTATTTTTATCAGCACCAAACTCAAGGTGCTGGCTACTGCGTCCTGATTGGATGGTGGATCTGAGCTTGTCCAGTCCACTGGCAATTACAGATCGGCCCTCCTGATTGGCTGTGGAAGTCAATGGCTTAACGGGATGAGGGCTGTGAGAAAAAAAATAATAAAGAGTAAGTATAGGCAGAATGGAACTACCACAACCAATCCAGCAATAAATATATTTTAAAACAGTGTCATTTCATACACATATATAATTTGGATTTGCACATTCAAAATATTCACGGACAGAACCGACCTGCCCACTAAGCCAGATAGACAGCTGCCTAAGGTGGTGTCAAGGCTAGGAGGCTCTGTCTTAGCCCAGTGGACGATATTTGTGCAGCGGGCGCCCACGGCCTTGAGCTTGCCATTCTTGTGAGGCCTCACAGACACACACACCAGCTCTGACACACAATTCCATAAAAGGGAAATGTTAAAAGGGTACACCAATGAAGGCTTACACAGCCAGCGCACCACACAACAGCGATTACTGCACTTGACTGAATATTTGCTTATATAGCAACAGCAGTTGCTCCAAGCAGATGTTTCCTGTAGTTTTTGACCACGGGGGGGAATTCAGCCCACTCCTCAGCGCAGACCTGCTCAGACTCAGTGATATTAGTGGGTTTTCACAAGTTGGTCCACTTAGGCTGTACCATAACAACAAGCCAAGGGCTTTAGGTTGGACTTTTAATAGGTCAATTTTAAATGTGTTACTCTACAGTTATGACATTTTCTCTTGCTTGTACACCACTAGTTCCAGACTCTTGAAGCTATTTCAGGGGCACTCTGGGAAACGTGAGCTGAGAACGTGCATTTTTTTTATACATGTTGTTTTCCCACACTGGTACACACACAAATACCTACAACACTGGTTATTATTCTCAACATAAGAACACCCAGCTGCAGTCAATTATAATTACAAATTATGGACTTTTATTGAACTTTAATAACTGTTGATTTCAAAATTCTTCAAAGCCATGTGTGAAAGTGGGAAACAACAAAGTGTGTTAGAAGACACTGAACAAACTGAACATGTAGTCACTTCACTCACATGGCTTCACTCACACGGACATTAAAAGGAGGGAATTTGACTTGTGTAACTTGAAAATGGACAAAATTACTGGCGTTCCTTTGGCAGAAGTAATGTGGCTCCTAACTCTTGCATTGATATCTAACTGCTCCCACATCATCACAGCCCTACCCCTAACATCTGCGGTAGCGCCCTTGCTAGACTGTTCTTATTTTTTGGTACCCAAACCCTTTCATATGTATTTCATCAAAATAATAAATTATTCAGACAATGGATCAAGGGCAGCTGACATTTGTTAACATGAAAAGCACAAAAAAACAGGTAAAGATGCGCTAAGGAAGGAAGGGCGTGAAAGTAGCTAAATGATCTCCCTAACATCCTGAAGAAGCCAAACAACCAAGGCAAAAAACCCTACCAGACGTTGTTTTGCAAACACAAGCAAATCACAATAAAAATAAAACACCAAAAAAATGCTTCAAAATGTTATGCTTCATGTACCCACTGATAAAATACATACAGTATAATGTACCGTTTAGCTAAACATTTTAAAAAACCTACAGATGTAGCATTTTTTGGTATTGATTTATGTGCAGTTTTTATGAAATTGAATTAATTAGGAATCCTACCACTGTCATAAGACAATGAAGAAGCATAGCAAATACCTGGAGTTATCATCACATGTGTTTCAAAGGTGGAGTTCTAGACATTTGTCTTTCCAGGTGTCAGTGAAATTCCCTTTGTCATTCTTTTGAGGCTGGTAATTAAGGAATTTGCAATTCTATAAAGCCATGACAACCCTGAAAGGCTACTTTGCTTTACTGAGTATGGAACCAGGCTTACATGGTGATGTTCAGATAATGCTATAACTATGCACTATTCTCTTAGTCTGCTGGCTTTGTGTCCCCCAGGAGACCCACATTCCTACTGCCACAGATGTGAGCCATGCAGCATGACACTAACCTGGGTCTGTTCTGGGAGTCTTTGGAGCCAAACCAGCCTTTGAGTTTGTTCTCAGCTGGCAGGGGCTGCCTCTGTTCTGCCTTCTTATGGCTTGCTCCGCTCCCTCTGTGACCATCCTTCCCACTCTCCCCTCCGTCTCCAGGTGTCTCCGTGGCTGAGGAAATTATGGGCGTGGCCACCTGCACGGGCCGGCCCTCTGAGACTTCCTTCTTCTCTGCTCGCTCCAAGGCTGACTTATCGACTGCTTTGTCCTCCTTCACAGTTTTGTCAAACGACCATCGGCGGCCTTTGTCGGGGCTGCCCTTTTGGGGGTCTTCACTCCGGCGTGTTATGTTCCCTAAGGAGCGGGAGAGGGGCGAGCACTTCTGTAGCAAGCCCAACGTCGTACTTGAGGTTCTAGGAACCAAGGGTTCGCTGATATAGGTATGGCTGCCGTTGACACACAGAGAGGACTGTGACAACGATCCAGACTGGCACTTGAGGTTTGCTACTGCGTGAGGCTGGAGCGTATCGGTGGTGATGTGACTGGTCTCGTCGCTGAAGGCCCGCTTGTGCGTCTTGAACTTTGGTGATGGTTGGATGCTGTGCTCTGCAGGTAGAGGAGAAAGACCAGAAAGCATGATATATAAAACATATAAAAGAATGAGTTTTCACAGTCTACTATGGTATTTCCTCATATCAGATACACATGCACCCGTTTTTGCTATGGCCCTTACACAAACAGCTTGTACAGCCTTCAGATCCCACACCTCCCAGCAACTAAACCTACAACTAAACCTTCCCTCTAACAGCACCTGAATCTTTTCACTAATGTAGCTGTCACCTTTATGTTCGTTAAGCCCTCTGTATCTCTTTGTGAAGGTGCCCTTAACATCACAGATCACGCGATAGGGTACTCAAACAGAAACAGCCCAAACTCGGTGAGTGAGGCTTACCAGGGCTGTTATCGGCGGTCAGGTTGCTGCTGTTGCTGGGGGAGTTGGAGAGGTCTGACACTACGACACTGATGCCGGTGGTGGGGCTCAGACTGCCCCCTCGCGAGGAAGACTCGCTGCTTTCCGAGCCCAGCGACGTGCTGGAGCGCGTGTCAGATGACTTGCGCAGCTGGCCCTTGAGGAAGAAGTTTCTCATCTTGCTGCGCCGTCCTTCGCCTCCCTCGTCATCCTCGCAGTCTTCCTCCCCGCCGCCGTCGCTGGGCAGGCGCCGCCGCACCACCGGCAGGCCCAGGAACCCCCCCGACACAACAGCCGAGGCCGACTCTGCGTCCGAGCGCTTCCTGGGCTTCACGCGGTCTTTCAGCTTGTCGAAGGCGGAGCGGGATTTGTCCTTCACAGACAGGTCGCAGGATTTGTCCTTCACAGACAGGTCGCAGGATTTGTCCTTCACAGACAGGTCACACATGCTAGCCGACAGTTTGCTGCGTGTGAACTGCACCGTCACCTGAACCTCGCCCCGCTCCTTCTCCTTCTTGCCCGCTTTTGACTGAAGTTTGTACCAACTGCAGCAACAGAAAGGTTGGCGAAAGAGACAAAATGAGTAACCATGCTAAAGCAGATAGCTACTGAACTGTGCTTTGGATCAACACTTAAAAATAAACATGCAAGAAGCAGCGTAATAATGAATCGTAACAAAAACGTTTCTCACAGTCAAATCTCCAGTGACCAAAGGTACATCCTGTGATTTTTCAGCAAAACATATTTTGCCTTCTTTCTTTTCAGAAGTAGACATCTCAATAAACAAAAAAATGAAACAGCGGTCTGGTACTCGTCCAGTTTCAAATGATTAATCGCTAAAACCAACCAGTGAGACACGTTCAAACAATATGCAAAGCAGAGCAGCACAGAGGGACAGTTCACAGGGACTGTTTTGCCTCTTCTCTAAGAACAAGGTGAAGTCTGTAATCCAGAGGGACAGAAAGACGGGAGAACGGTTGTCATGGCACAGGGGAGATGCCTAAAAACACACAGCTCCATATCTTTTGAAGGTCGGGAAGGAGAGCATCACTGCACACCAGTCTGTGTGGAGGGTACGCTCTAACAGGTACAAACGAGGTAGTCAGTTTTACACAGGAAGGACCACATTCATTCTCAGCCTCCTTCTCAGAATGAGCTGGAAGGCTGCCATCATTAAAGTCTTTTTTTTGTCAGGTCACTGTTCTTTGATGCAATATGAGAACCCATGTAAAATCCCATAAAAAGTTTTTTGCAGGTAAAAAAGGACAGATTTTGTGGTAATGTTCTCCTTTTATAGTACTTTATTAATGACAGAGAGAAATTACTTCTTTGCATTTAACCCATCCCCTGGGGTGGAAAGTAGTGGGCACCATTTCAGTGTGTAGCTGAAGGACACACCTGGCAGGGCTAGGATTCAAACCAGGAGATGTCCATATTCCAGCCTGATGTTCTACCCATTAAGCCACCAAGGTAAACACAGCCCACTGCTTTAGATGTCTGCCTGATGTAGGACAGGGGCTTTTAAGACGGACTTCACATGAGCTTTTATTCAAGGTTTCTGTTGCTTTTGTAATCTGATCATATTCCTGGACAGCCAGTGTATTTCAAACAGTCTAAGGCAATTATAAATACATTTCCACATTTAGTTTCTGGGAAAAAAGTCAACAGATTTAATAAATTGTTTAAAAAAACATCACAAGGAGTAAGTGGATATTGCCAAGTGTCCCAAAGAAGCTTAAAAGGTTAAAGTCGAAGTTCCTGCAAAGTAACGAATTCAGTTTCCCTTCTAATTTGTATGTTTAGTTGGACAGCATTTGTACCATTTGTACCGTCCATGTTAATGAGGTTTTCATATGTCATTATGAGCAAAATGTTCATATTTACAGCAGAAATGTAACTTACAACAGATGGCAGCAACTCTGCAAGGCCAAAGGTGAGAGCAGTTTTTGTTGGCCTGGTGAACAGACCTCTAATAAGTTCTAATAAGTTAGTTTGCTTCATCCAAGTTATATGTACTTATACTTCTTTCTCCATGTCATCTCAATAAAATCTATCACGTTATGATAAAAGGTTCAGAGTTGTGACTGATGTTGTCATGGGGACTGTCTTGCAAACAGCTGACTTCACCTAGTTTGTCTGGGGCTCCATCCCCAAATTAATGAAGAAAAAAAAAAAACACTGACCATATAAGCCCTCAAATGTCAAAACATAATTTATCATATATCACATTTAAAGGAAAATGGTCAGAATTATTATTTTCTGCAATTGTAAAATGTATTTTATATACTCTAAATATTTCACATTGCAATGTTTAAAAGGTTTTGGCTGGAAAAGAAGATCGTTCAATGTTTGTGTCAAAAAAACACAGACAAAAAACATTTGTAATGAAACAAAAAAAAAAATCTTCAATGTGCCCAAAGTGTTAGGTAGCACTTGAAAAATGTTTACTCTGTTAGATGTTTTCCTCGTTTAATAATTTTAATCTATGTATTTTATTTTTCAAATCTACTAAACATCATCTTGTTATTCTTTAGCAGTTTAAGACCCAACAACGACACAAGTCGGTTGACTCACCAACTCTGGTTCTGTTTAGGCCCATTCAGAGTACTGTTTGTGCAGATTGCACATGCCGTTTTAAGTAAGACGTTCTTTTCAACAGCAGTGTCAGAAGAAACTGACACAACTTAATATTTAAATAAAATACATAACTCTTTTTTGTTTCAATATTTGTGCATTGATGCAGTAGTTTGAATGATGGCTTAATTTAATTGCATATGAGCAGGAGGTCAATGATTACTCACAGACAAATTTTGGTTGGCAAAGTTTATGTATATGTTACGTAGCATGTTGTGTGGCACAATAGACATGGACACCACACATAAACACATCTGACCTTAGAATACAAGACCACACACGCCTTCAGTATAAATCGCTATTCTGTCACTAAATACAGGTGAACTCTCTGATGCATTACCTGTCTATGCAATGTCCAATATCAGTGTCTATGCACGGTACAACTATGCACCATGTGTTTTCCACAAAACCCAAGATAGTGATTATGCAGTTATACAATTTAAAAGGGTCTTCAAAAGAACAGTCAAATATAGTTAGTATTTCAGTGAACAGATAATATACAACTGAACAAATTGTTCTTACACTGACAAGCAAATACACATTGACTGATGTTGCTGTATGCATATTATACTTGGTTTCACATTTACATCTAATTACTGATTTTTCAACTTTCAAAATGTGATTAACATTGTATAAGTCAAGCTCAAAATAAAATCTTTACACATACACAGCACTTTAACATTACCAAGAAAACGCCCTAACATTCAGTGTGATTGATTTCAGAAGAGAATACTGGAAATACATCTCTATGTAATCCTACAACGATACACTGTTTCTGGAATGAATCCAAGGAAAACATCTAGAAGTAATTTGTTCTGCAGTATGGATAACTTGATTAAGTTAGGCTTATATTCAGTACTTGCCCTGCACAAGTTCCATACACAACACTTTTTCCTATTAAAATATAAATAATTTACTTAAAATGGAAAATTGGGTATTCACGACACAAAAAGATCTTCCAGCAACATTTGGTCTTTTATTTTATGGGAAATCAGTCAATTTTATGGGAAATCAGTCAATCAGTCAAAAACAACCTTTATTATAGAGGGACAGGGCCAGTTGCTTGTTGAAGAACATGTGTCTGTACAGGTGTGTGAGTGCGTGCGTGCGTGTGTGTGTGTGTGTGTGTGTGTCTGTGTGAGCGTGAGTAACTGGTGCCCTATCCAGAGCATGCCCATTTCAACATTATGGATTTCTGTGATGAAGCTCTGAATTTGGGAATGAAATATGGTAATTAAACATTTAAATATAAGCACAGACTTGGGACAAGATCTCTCACGATACTCCCTCTCATTCTCAAACAATTCTCACTCTGAGGTCCTGATTACTGAAGAACCTGCAATAATGGGAAAAAGTCCACTACAATTATGTAATTAGCGCCAAATAGTCTATAAGCATCTCTCAGTAAAAACAGTTCTCACTGTCCATTGATAGCGGACTGATCTAAAACACCCTGAGAGAAATCAATTTTAAATATTAGATAACAGTTGCATCGGCAAATTTAAAACAATTGATTTTCAATCCCGAAGAAACCGAACACATACTGACTTCCAGGTTGAAGACCTTCAGTCTCACAATTTACAAGTGTTACCATCATTATAGCAGGGCCACACACACTGCTCTATGCTCAGAAGTTAACTCCATATGTATAAAAACACGTCTATAAATAACCTTCCTGTGACAGACGTGCAAAGTTTCAAGGCTGGAGTGCACGCTAACAGAAAATGCAACAGAGCCAAAAATATGCAAAACAAATGTCCCAGTTCTAGCTGTCTGTATTTTGTAATATAAATAACATTCAGTACAGAGGTATGGGAGAGCCAAAAATAGCTAATTTTTCATCCATTACAGATGAAAAGACTTAACAATACTTACATTAAAATTTCGATTTTAGGCATTATCATATAATGTTTGCTTTAAGTGAACTTCTACTTTCTACTTAGAGAGCCATATTCACCTTGCAAAACTGGAGCTGATTTGAAAGTGATTTCACAAGCTCTGTGAAATCAAATACATTGGGAAAATCCAACAGAGAAATACTGAATAAGGTGTCATCGCTCACTGACACTACACTGCAAATTAAAAGCATCCTGTTACCACAAGGTTCTACTAGGTGTTGATCTCATTTCCTCTATAATGTCCACAAACTAATACCAAGGCCATTTCATTACTCACACCATATCTGTAGGCCACACACAAAAAAAAATATGTATGTTTCCTGGAACATCTCAGGTCACAAAGAACATACCCTTTTCTACAAGGGCAGGTGAACCTCTTCTACAGAGATCACAGGGTCATGTTTAAATGGCCAATTAACTCCCTGCTTAAAGTAACCCAACAAATAGCTGCCGGTACTGTCAGGGATGTACTTTGTTTAAATTTAATAATTTTTAATTATTGCAAATTGTACAATTTCACTAATAAAGGTCTGGGATTAAATGACTGAAATACATCACTTTAATCAATTTTAAGGTTACTTTAATTACATGTAAACAATAAAAATTAAAATAAAAATAAGAACAGCTCCCATTACTTCAACGGGTAACAACCTTCACTTTCAGTCACAGCAGATTTAAGGATTGTTGTAGGGAACAAACTATGTCCTTTTATGCTACTGTACCAACAGACCATACCAAGTTCCCTCCTACTCCCCTTACAGCATGGCTAAAAGTGCCCAAATCACGCCGGGCGAACTGTTAAAATATTTCACTATACTCACCGCTCAAGTCCTCCACTTCCGCCACCTCCGTTCTTTAAAGTTCAAATCGACTTAAGACACCGTAACCTCACAGGCATCTACAGTACTTCGTGTAACTTACCAGGTCAACACAGGCTTTGAACTGCATATGAAATCTCAGTTTTAATGACAAGTACCTGTAAAATGCACACAGTGAGACAAAGACAATAATACGTACTGATTTCTCAGGCATATTCCTTCTCGGTAGACTTCATCTAGAGGGATGAGCGCTTGGCCAAGAAACACGTCGGGCCCAATCAGAGAGCGGTGCATCACCGTGACGACGAGGTCCCTGCTGGAAACAGCATCCCGTCCATCAGGCTCCAGCAGCCCAGGTAGCACCTCGAAAGAGCATTCCTCTTTCCACTCCGGGGCAGTGGTCTTCTCCACCACACAAGTAGAGAATTTATCCTTCCCCAGCTGAATAATACTGTACACGTCGCTCGTTCCGTTTTTACCCTTTGCCCGTAGACCCCTGCCACGAAGGACTGTCACTTGGACATTAGTAGGCATCCACCTCTGCTCTTTCGTGTTTAGCGAGGACATTGCACAGTCCAGTCAAAATCGAGTAATAAATTACCGCGATCTTACTGCTGCAGAACGGAAAATAAACTCGCACCCTTCTTCGGCCCGGAACAGCTGTCTGCCTTTGGCTGCAGCCGCCGGGTTCGCGCTAGCGCAGCATTTTTGCATGTTCTGGCAACCGCCGCTTTAAACACGGATCGGTTTCACATGCCCTCGTCCTGCCTTGTCAATCGCAGAACTTATCGAGACCCGCGTCTGTGTGTCCACCAGGACGTGATGCTTGATGTACGCAATGGTCCCTCTGCAGAACTGCTCCAAAATCATCTGAGTGGCTAGAGAACCCAAAGCAGTCGCCGACGTCACTTTTATCCTCCCGACAGGACTAGGAAGTAATTGCCATCTTCAAAAAAAAATTTGCGCTAACTTCGAACTTGTACGTACAGACACACATTTTACAATGCATGTAACACAGTATTCGGTCGTGCTTTAGTTACCACTGTAATGTAGACACTGTAATATTGTTTGAAATTCTAATCGGCGCTAAGAAAATATAGTTTAACATTGTACGGGTGTCATGCATCAAAGTGACATAACATTGCAGGTGTTTACTTAGTCAGTGCGAACAAAATTTCCATATAAAGAAATGTGATGAAAATGTTAGATGCGCGCAAGCGCGCCTCACTTATTTTATGTTTGCTCGCTGTCTGTACCTACGGGCCTTTCGGACAAAGTTATGCATTTATAACAGCAGGTATGATACAGCGGATCGTGTTTATTAACCTTTAAAGCATGTAAGGGTGTGGCATACTGCGGAATGAAGTGAACACGTGTATTAACGCAGCACTCATGACACTGATATTCCATATATTCGACGGTAAAATATATTTTTAGATGAAGAATTGCAAACGCACTCGATTTCTTTTTAATATTATGCTTTTTGTTTTGGAATGAGGCACTAGCCATCACTGCATCCTATGTAAGCGCATTTGTACATCCAAGTACGTGTTATAAAGCGGACAGCTTCGTCATCAGTTTCACAATTACTGTATTTTATTGCAGTAAGTGCGAGGAAAAAGTCGAGTGAAGAAAAGTGCATCTAACACCCTTTAAGGAAGTATTTTTTACACATCAGTTTTAAATTGTTCATGATAATCTGAAATTTTAGTTTTCTAAGTCTTAAAAACGTATGAATGCATGTTCAGGTGAGCACACTTCATAACAGGTTACAGAATGTCAGGGTGTAGACTTCACGAAAACTGTACCACTTTGAACGGAATGCCAAATCAAGACAGGGCATGGCCACACAAGGTGCAGTTTAAAATCAGTAGTTTACCTGGGCTGCATGCCACTCTGCTGTGGGGGTATGCCACAGTTTCTACAGAAAATCCATTGGAAAAACACAATCAAGACACTCAAGCCAAGGCCAGATTCAGCCCCACAGCCCTGGAGGTGCAAAAAGACAGTATAACCCTCTGTATATTTGTACAACCATCTGAAATTGGTTTTCATGGTGTTCTAATCTATTGCTGTAAAATGTTCTGCAGTCAGAACTTTATAGATGTTTCTGCTCACATTGCCCTATGGCTACGTTTCTGCCTGAGACCAGCTTTCGCTAAACGATTAGTATGTGGATCTCACCAAGACTACAAAGAATGCAGAACTCCTCTTTATCTCTAAATGCCCTGTGGGTTTCTCAAACCAGACAAGCAGCACACACTTTTACAGAAGACGTCAGCCAAGAGACTTCCTGTTCATTTGACAAGCCCATGTGTCGGAATGAGTTTTGTTATTCCTATATTTAACAGACATGTCGTGTTTACCTGCTGCTATGTATTCATATCTGTCACATGACATGATACCACTATAGTCATATTACATGCATTGCTTACTAAAAATTTTTACAGTATGTGTTAATTCCTTGAATGTAATTGTGTTTATGTTTCTGTACCACATTTTATATGTCCATGAGTTCCCAAGATGCACAACAAAAATGGCAGTGTTAATTTAACACTTAGTGTTTATATAATTCTGTCTGCATATATATAAGCAATCCATGTAGTTGCTGTTTGAAAAGAC
The DNA here is from genome assembly GCA_025773905.1 of Chitala chitala. Classification (NCBI taxonomy): domain Eukaryota; kingdom Metazoa; phylum Chordata; class Actinopteri; order Osteoglossiformes; family Notopteridae; genus Chitala; species Chitala chitala. Next base: position 17,045 of record JABJVR010008379.1, on the reverse strand, counting down.
CAAACAAGATACAACTCATCATTGGTTGGCTGTCCTGCCAATTAATTTCCACTGTATCCCACCCTCCTCCAGCCATGACCATTCTGAACACATGAGGATTTTGAAGACCCCCCCTCACCTTGTTTCCCCCTCTTCTCAGCTTTAAGAGTTAAGCAGTTTTAACAATTTTTCATAATAGCAGACATTAGATTTCTAATCTTACTGCTTTGTTTTATTGTTTGTATCTACTCAATCTTTTTATTGTTTTATGTGTTTTGGTAAGAAGATAACAAGTAAACTTGTCATTTGATTACAGGTAGGTGATGAAGGTGTCTAGATACACCAGGCAAGAGGCAAAGCGTTGCCTATATATTTGGATAGGCAGTGTAGTGTGTTAGTGCTGAAGATTTTTGTTCCACCTTTGTTTATAATTATCTTTTCACTACCTAGTTTTGTGTAATTTTGGTAAAATAAACCCTTTTGCTTTGTAATAAAACTGTCACCTACAGCAGAACATAAGTAGACAAAATAAATGTTTTTGCTGTTCTGCAAAGCACATGTAGGGAACATTGTACTGATCAAATATTAACTTCAAGCTGGTTTGCACAAGGCATTCATGTTTTTGTATTTTGTGTTGCGGTAATTACTTTCAGAATTCAACCCACTGACGTAAAGATGCATCCATTGTTAACAGCTGCATAAAACCAAGCGCACAGCTGTGTGATCTTTGAACTGTCAGTAAAACGGGTCACTCTGAAGACATCAGTGACTTCACACATTGCACTGTCTCAGGATGCTACTTTTGCCATGTCAGTATTTTAAATTTATGCTATTCTGGAACTGCCCCCGTCAACTGTGCCATTATCGTGATGTGGAAGTGTGAGGAAGCAACAACAGCCCAGCCACAATGTGGTTGGCCAGGAACTGCCACGAAGTGCAGCCACTGAGTACTAAAGCTCGTATAGTGCAAAACTTGGCTATCTTCCGTTGCATCGCTCACTACAGAGCGCAATAACTATGTACTGAGAGCTTCATAAAATGTTTCACATACCTTCATATGACTGAGCAGCTGCACACAAATATAAGATCTTGTAGGAAGCCTTCCCAAAAGACTGAAGACTGTCATAGCCACAGATGGGGGCCTACTCCATATTAATGCCAGTGGTCTTGGTAAAGGATGTCCAAACAGCCCATATTGTATTGATGGTCTGGTGTCCATATACTTTTGGCCATGTAGTGTATATGTAAAATATTAAATTTTTTTAAATCTAAAAACTTTTTTATTACTAATACAGGGGAAGGCATGACCTTGACACAAAATTCTTCAGGTGCACTGCTAAGTGTTGTTAATGTTCAATGTATAAATGCTAACTGTGTTAATTATAAACTCCACAAATCCCAGTTTATCAACACGAGCTAACAAAGGCAATAGTGTGGGATCATAGGGCACACAGCAAAAACTAATTAATGAGCATAATTTAGTAACACGTGCATAAATAGCTGAGCTATCTAACTGCATTTCTTTGCCCTGCGTTAGAAACTGCTGAGTATTTTGAGGTAACAGCACACTCCTTCCTTGGTGCTTAACCTTTCAGCACCTGATAGAACTTTGTAGTCCTTGTAGGCTTTTGAATGGAGATTCTGGATCTAACCAGTCGAGTTTGGTTTTGGACAATCAATAAATTCAGCTCTCAACATCTGGATTTTCATTCTCCAGAGGAATAAAATTTAGACATTTATATGTTTGTTCCTTCAAAGTGTGTATTATAGAGTTTTAGAGCACCCAGTTTTTTAAACCCAGGATTTGTCTCAAATGTGACATAACCAAGGCAAGACCTGGTAAATGACCTTCAAACATACAGGAGATTCCGCAGGAGGTTTATCATCTTGTTTTCAATTTACAGCAGTTAGCCCTAATAATGTTGGTAAACAGTATTAAACTATAAAAAATGCATAAATCCATTAGCCAGTGATATGAAATCATATTTAAAGACAATCATTGATGCTTGGCCAATCCTGATAACCACAGTAATACGTGAAAGGTTGTAAACCCTTTACAATTTCCTATATCATAAATGTCCTCTGTTTGAGCCATAATATACTTCCATAAACATGAGTTGTGAAGATAACACTGACAGATTCCTGTTTTTTAAATAAAACAGGGAAACCACTCACATCGGAATGTCTTCCAGCTGATTAAAACACTAGACTATGATTTCACCTTGAAGTTAACCGGTAATCCTAGAGGTTCACATATGTTTTCCACACAGATGTATGTGATATTGATCATTTATTTATTGAAGAAAATGGTCCAAGTTCTTTTAAGACTTGTGTGAAGACATGGTTATGTTTTAGGTCACATTTATGCAAAAATATAGGAAATTCTGAAGAAATGTAAATTTCAAGAAACACTTTTCCTAAACTCAGCAAACCAGCTATGTCATTCATATGCCTACTTCAGTCCACAAAGTTCTCACTCCACCTTCTGAAAGCCTTAATAGGCAGGTTAATCTACACAAATTTGCAACAGCCATTCTGATGTTAGGTATCTGGTTTTACATTTGTAATACTTACAGACCTTTTAGGTTTTAAACAACATTCATGGACTGGATGCAGATAGCTAAAAGACATCTTTTTGAATCTGTAAGTGTACAATTAAATTCTTTATTGGATAATACTATACAACAAACAACATGTAGAAATCTACAATAAAGAAACACAGATGAATCAGCAGACTGAATTTACAATCAGATAAAGGCATTGCTTGCTATGCAGTGATGACATGGCAATATTGTTAAACGCAAAGCTAGAATAAGCCACTACTGTTTGCAATACTGAATCTCCCAGGTTTCAACGAAAGGTTGTGGGATGGGTAACCTTAGTGACACTATGCCCCCAGATCCATCTTTCTCTATCTGTGTGAATTTGAACCAGAAATGACAGAGGCCACCAGACAACATTACAATGAAATAAACTAACATACTTGTTTTTCCTATAAAACGCAAAAGAAACTGTTAATAGTGCTACATACTACTATCCCTGTGAAGTGGCTTCAAAGGATTAAATGTCTTACAGTCCAGCTTTTTACTGCATCATGCTCATGTCAAGGGACTGTGTGGTGCCTGAAGAAACACCTCACATCATCAAAGCAGATATACAGTACATGAAAACTACACAAAGAGCCACAGAAAGACATCTTCTTGGCAGAGTCTGACTGATGGAATTGCCTGAAATCCTTCCAAAGTGTTGACACTGGCCTTAGTGGAAGTTACACGAGGGCAGTCGTTAAAACAGACCCTACAAAGAACACAGCTCCAGGCAGGATAATGTAGAATCAGTAAGACACACAGACCCCCCTCCCCTCCTACACCACAGTACTCAAGATCCCTGAGGGGGAAAAGCATTCAAACATTTTACATTTTTGTGTACCTTTTGGGAGTGTTCTTGTCTCAATATTACTCACTTCTAATTACTATAATACAGCATTGCACATTGATAAGAGAATACAGTTCCTGAATGACTGCTGTCTCGCGCACACTGACATGCACGTTTGTCAAAGAAAAAAAAAAACAATTTATTTTTTTCACTATATCAGACTTTTTAAGTGTTTGCAAAAACGAAAACAGGAAAACATTAGGAAAAGCATCAGGCTTGGACAGAAAAGGAGCGCTCCTCCTCGCTGCTTAACTGAAAGTCTTGAGGCCAGCGGTTCTGCTGAGCAGAGAAAGACATGCAAACCGTGAGCGAATAACTGCGGAGATGTAAAAACAGCGAGATGCAGAACACATACGCCTCTCTGTCTCTATCATTTGCTGTTATATGGGTGGTGATTTAGGTTTCAAACCTCATGAGACCTTTAGGTCATACGCCGAATTATGTCTTATCTTTTTACATGCGTCGGGTCAAACAGTAACATGCTTAATATTTACGCTTTTACACACGCAGTGCTCTAACTGGGTGAAACTGGGCGGAGAATAAAGTGCGTGTAAACGAGAACACCCAAAGGCCTTTAAAAGGATTTGCAAAAATGAGATCATAAATAGCAGCTCTGAAAAACCACTTTCAGCTTATTGCACTCTCAGAACCCTCTGTTTGACAACTAAATAGATCAGCAGAAATTTTGTTGTGCAATGAAACAAACACGACAATTTCAGAGTGGAAATAAACTCAGACTCATTTCTGGCTATTCATCTTTCAATGACTCCTAATTGAATTACTGGAACCGGGAGACAAATATATTCTGTACATTTTACTTACGTTTATAAGTTAGCGCTACAAAATTAAAAATTATTCTTAAACATTAGTAGGACTACGTTAACAGTTCATTTGGTGTTTATTTAATGCAGAATCAAATGAACCCAGTTTGTAAACGCTGTATATTCGCTCACTCATTAAAAGCATTCCATCAAAACGCGTTGTAATTTTCGTATTACGCAAGTCATTCACTAATTCTACAAAAACTCAATTTACTTTGTTATATTGACTGTTTCAATTAAATGAGTTATCATCGACTACCTCGTTCTGTTATTCAGTTGGTTGAGTTGGAATTGAAAGAACCATTTGCCTCTAAGGTAGCTAGACGTGTACGTTTTGCAAGATAACCCAAGAAATATATAGCCCAGGAAAATCAGTATGAGGTTTCATATTTGTCTTATACTTAGTCTTAAAATCCAATTCTAAGATGACATTCTCGGGAAAGCTGGTCTTTTTTTCGGTCCCCACATTAAACATCGGGATCAGTGGTCATGGGACAAATTCGACGCCAGCTGATTCCAGGGCTATGAGGTTTAGACTTTAGTGTTATACTCAAAGCCTGGAAATTGCCAGTATTCAGGCTCCAGGTTCAGTTATACAAACGTTAACATTCTATTTTTGTAATAACATGCCTATAACATTTTATATTGTTTTTTCATGACAGATCTTGCAATAACAGTGTCATTTGTTGGGCGCTTCAAGACATGCATATCCATTGTACTGCAGAGCTCCATGGCCCCCTACTGTAATGTAGAGAAACTACTGTCATTGGGTTATACTTTTGATTTACCAGACTTAGATTTAAACTACTTCCTTCTACATTGAAATTCAACATTGCACTATTCTTATACATTTAATTTGTGAATTTGGTATAATATTATAAAATGGCATATCTTCCCAGAGTTTTGGTTACATTCTACTCTGTACGGAGATTGGCTCACTTGTTTATACATTAAACAGTAATTTTGACGACGAGTGATGAAACATGTATATCTAAGAAAAATCCAAGATCTCTATTATCGAGAGATATCTTAATTAAAACGCGATTACTCTCTGGCTGTTCCTGGAAAATAGCTGTAAATCACAAAGCGGGTAAACCGATATTTTCAGTTCCCATCAGAAAGCACCAGTGACACCATCAGCTGTTGCATGGCTCTGTTTAATCATGCCAAAGCGCCGCGCGGCTGCACTGCTGCGGCTCGCGCGCTAATCTCCAGGCAAGGATGAAAGACGAGGCCGACGTGGCGCAGCCCAGTAACATTCAAGGGCAGCACCGTTCTGACGTAGATGAAGTCTGGGCGTCATGTGCAAATAGCCCACTTAGGAACTAAACTGGGTAATTAGACACCTAATTGAGGTTCACATCTTCAGCCAAATAATGAAATTCCTGGCTCCAATCCTTGTCCCCAGGTTCCCCTTTGGATCAATTTACAGAAGCCATGCCCTTTGCTGCAGCTGTGGTTGGATGCTAGCCAGTGTCATTCAAAAAATTTTTCAGTTCATATGGTAGACATACATGTCATTATATTCCATGAAACGACTGTCACTGCTCTTAAGACATCCTGCCAAAAAACCTTCCATTCATATTGACTGTAGCAGATAACAAAACAGAACATGTCACATAAATCTACTGTACAGAACTGATGAATTACTCCTATTCTGAATTCCAGAATTTTCATCTAATTTTAGATTTCTAATTGTGAAAGCTATAAACTGCTAATATAACTGCTTACAATTAATCTATAAAATGATTAATGCTACATCTTTTTTTGCTTGCATTTTTTAATTGCAAAAAATTCAATTAAAAAAATATAAAATATTATGTTATATTCAAATAAATATAATCCAATGCAGCTTCATTAATCTATTTTTCAACCATTGTTGTAGGTAGCTCCAGTATAGCTCAGAGTACACAAAAACAACAGTGCAGTTTTTCCCTCAAAAATGTGGGACACACACACACACGCACACACACACACACACACACACACACACACGCACACGCACACGCACACACACTCTCTCTCTCTCACACACACATAGACACGTTTTTAGTCTATATTGCTGGTGAGCGTGTCCATTCCCCATCCCCTCCACCATCTGTCCCTTGAACAGAAAGGCACACTCTGGGCAGAGGCAACAAGCCTTTGCAAGGCACAGCTGCAGTGCACATACACACACATTCATACACATGTGCACACACACATATGCAATGCCAAGAGCCCAAATGTAAGCCATGCCCCTGGAGGTGGGAGGTGTGTCACTGCCTGGTGGTGGAAAACACATAGTACTATTTTTCCTGGTTATCATGACTAAAAATTCTTTCAGTCTGAAAATAGTAATGCTGTTTGTGTAATAAACACATTTTGACAAACTACTAAATATTTATCTGATTTAAAATTTTTACTTAAATTGTCTTTAATGTACTTAACATACATCAAACAAAAGCAAGAGGCAGTGTCTGCAGCTACAAGTGGGTGTGGCTTTAAAGTCACAATAATGACCTTCCAAGACTCATCCCAGCCAACTGAAATGTTATATTTCTGATACATAATCTCAATCGTATGTCTTAAAATCAGTCATTCAACAAACAATACATGAAAAAAACCCTGCCCCCATCCCATACAATGGTGCATGCTGAAACAACAGTCACATAGCGGTGTGTGTGTGTGCGTGTGTGTGTGTGTGGGGGGGGGGGGGCTGGTGAAATTACACTGGTCACAGGAAGTGATTTTCTGAATCACAGTTTATGTGTAATGGCGTTGACCCCCACTCTTACAGCTGTTAATATTCCAGTTTGAGGTTGTGTTGCCGAGCGAGAGCAGGAGATGTTTGCTCACTCCACTTAGGGCTGGTTAGGAGGTTATTAAAACTGCATGCCGACACAGCTCACCGTCACCTGCACTGCGACTTGATGGAGGTAGATGATAAGAACAAGAACATGGCCTCCACCTACCAGAAATGTGCACCTCTCCGTGCCTTATCCATCCAGCCAGACAGCCTGGGGGTGGGGGTGTAGGGGGGGTTAGGTCAGTTTCAGCTCTCCAAACATTTGTTCTGCCTCTCCAATCATGATGTAGTGTTTAGACAGGCTGAGAGCCTGAGCAGACGCTCTGTGAGTCTGAATAACGCAGTCACAGCACCTCCACAAAATGCACACTGCCAAGTTTGTGTTTGTAGGCATTTATAAACTACAAGTAATATAGCTATAGGGATTCTAAATTGCACGACTCATTGTAAATATAAAAATGTAATGAATGAAAAGTCCTAGTTATTATTATGTATTCATTTTTTTATTATTCTGATAAATCAGTTACTATTGTTTGGCGTAGAAAACGCAGCTCTACTGCAGGTCAAAATTGTAATGTTTTTTTGTTCTGAAAAAAATTTTCTTAGATACGTTCTTGCTTACATTTGTGTATGTGAACTGTTTTGTACACATGTTTCTGCATATTGTGAAAACATCTGTATTCCAAACGCGCGCAAAATGCATGTTCTCTGAACCGCAATCTGCTCTGCCTATGAGCAGCGCAACGCAAGCACAACTTAACTTTCCTGCCGCTCTAACACATTTTGTGAAAAACTAAGAGTTAAATATTTCACCATAAATTGAAATTATCCGTTCTATTATTCTGTGTCATTGACAAGTCACCCAGATTGCATTACAGCATAAACAGCGATATTAAGACCAATAAAACACAGCAATTTTGTACATAGCTACGGTACTATTACTCATTGTTAGCATTTCAACAGTAGATGTAAAATGAAACTTAAAACAATCCTTATTATATATGTTCCTGAACGAATGTAAACACTTCTGAAGGGTGCATTCAATAATAAATAATAAAATAAAATTAATAATAATAATAATAACACAGACATATGCAGTCTGTCATTTTATTTCTTTGATAGTATGATCTTCCACCTCCATTGGATTTCACATCCTTAGGAATGATGTGGTTGGGGCTGAAATGAAGTGACGAAAGCTCTTGTCCTATTATCTGCCTGTAGACTGGTCTTATCCTGTCAAAACACAGCAGCAGCCTTAGGGCCAACAGGGTAATCGTCCCCCGCCAAGAAAGCTCTTGGACCAGGACGGTCTCCTTGACAACCACCTGTCCTTGAACAGCTGGCAGAACAAACGTGTTTTCCTTTCTGTGCTTACTGCGGTGTTGGTTTACGAGTTTATGGACTGGCCCAATTGTGTGGTTTAACAAGATTTGTATTTTAATTATCCGCTAAACTGTGATTAACAGCCATTTATGAGAATGCACCCACTGTGTCTTAGGGGTTGTCTATCACTCAGCGACCAGAAGGTACCCAGGTAGTTGTGTAAATATGGTTTATATTTGTTTAAAATATTCACCATTTCATCTTTTTATTCTCTAAAATTCATCCTGTTCATCATTCATAGAACTGAAATTATAAAGTACTTAACATATATGAACTTTCAGCGGTTCTCAGAATTTACACTTTGGCGATTTAAGTTTCGAGAATATGGAGAAATACTGGGGTATATCAAACTTGCTGAAACACGAGGGGATTATATTGTCCATTAACAAAATATATTGTGTCTGTCGCCACCTATCGGAGATAAAAAGAAATAGAAACATTCTTCCTGCCTCACACCCTGCAGAATTTTTATGTCTTTGTTAAATTCCAAGATATGAGTGTTTCGTAATTGACACAGCAGAATGTATAGTAACACGAAATGCATGGGAATTCATTTGTATGAATTCCTTTGATTTCTTCAATTTTCTGTGTAAAGCGCTTTGAGGCATGCTGTTGCGAAAGGCGCTATATAAAAATAAATTGAATTGAATTGACAGTATTTATTCAGTCATTAGGTATATAGTTACGCCAATGAGGTAGTCAGCCTCCTAACTTTCTGGTCACCCACTTCCTTCTGCAGGCATGGCGAATTTCTATAACTAATTTTCAATGGTTGAAGTTGATGTCTAGAATGATACTAATGGGGGATTTTCTTCAGAAGAACACAGTAACCTTGGTCCTTTTGGTTCTTTTTATGGTTCATCTTTTTCTCACACCTTATTCTCATCAACCCCCCTACCCCCCCTTATCATCTCAGGGTATTGTCTCAGACAGTGAGATGTTAGATAGTCAGGAAGGAGAAAGAAGGTCAGTGTACATCCATGTTCAACAAAAGCAAGGACACAACCCCCTGACCTAACACAAGAAATCCAGTTATTTTCATGTAGCTTGTATACATCCAGATGTTCCACCAGAGGCCCTGCCCCCACGTACATGTCCTTTATGACACAAAGTTCATAGCCTGCTATTCATGTTTATAACAGCACTTATCAGCATGACAGGAGTACCACACAATTTTCACACAGCATCCATTCCTCCATGTTAAAGAAATGTACTATGACCTAGATGGCAATGAGTCATTTAAGAGGTCAAGGACAGACTTATGTTAATATAACTTACATTTTCAAATACTGTAATCAAAATATGTGAAAATGAATATTGTGTTATTATAGTTCTAAGATGTTTGCTTTGGTATATAAGCTCTCCATTGATATGACAGACTCACAGCATTGAGTAGTAAAAATGGCAAGTTTGTCCCAAAGAACCGCTGTAGCTATGCTTTACTGACAGAACAATTTACATTTACAAAATAATTCACATTTATAATGAGGTATAGAATGTTAATGTATTAGTCACATTTTTTGGAACTTTTGCCCATTGACAGCTAATGGAAGACAACTTAATTTCAGGATTTTTATTTGTGCTGCATGACAAAACATTCATTGTCCTAACTGCTTAGTCCTGGTAAGAGTTACAGGGAATCCTGGAGCCCATAGGGCACACCAACCCACCACAGGGCACACAAACACAACGGGCAATTTGGACACACCAATCAACCTAACCCGCATGTCTTGGGAGTGTGGGAGGAAACCAGAGCACCCAGAGAAAACCCACCAACCACAGGGAGAACATGCAAACTCCACACACACACACACACACACACGGAATTGAACCCCACGCCCGGAGGTGCAAGGCAACAGTGCAAACCACCACACCACTGTGCCACTGCATAGCAAAACAAATTTTGTAAAATAAAAAAAAAAAACTAAACTGAGTTTTATGCTGTACTCTACCTGAAGCACTCCAATCTCTGAACAAGTCTTCTGTAATAACTGCGCTACATCAAAGGAAAAAATGAAAATGTAAAAATAAAAGAACAGAACTTAATGCTTGCAGTCCTGAAAGACATGACGGACAGTCTTGTCTTCCAGCGATCTGTCAAACACCTGCTTGGGTTTGGGAAGAGACGTGTCGTGTGCTGACCTGGGAGCTCCTGAGATAAGCCCTTGTTGATCTTGGACGGTCTCACACCATAATATCAGACGTGCTTCTCAGCGAGCAGCAGTACTTAAGCACCACCAGGGTACTTACATGTATGGTATGTGGAGAAGGTCAAGGGTACCAGACAGGTCTCCTCATGGTCAATTCCATCTTCTCACAGAGACAGAAGGCAGTCAGGTACATAAGAACAAAGGCCCTGTATATTATCTACTCGGCAACAGCAAAGTTCAAGCCCTGGCTCAGAGAATTTGGGACAACCCAATAATCTTGCTGTGATCAAGTTAATTCAAGTTATTTCAACTTGGAAATACCAACAATAATGTAATGTATGATTTTACAGGCAGTATGCACCAAAGTCTTCACATGTTCACATTTTAAATACACGTAGGGCTTGCAGTACTTAAATGAAGAATGACCTGTGGTTTGGTGAAAAGTGGTTTGGTGACACTATAAAATCAATGAGAAAATATGTAGTGACTTCTGCTACACATACAGGGGGGAAAAATCTGTAATTTAGCATGATGCCAGAGAGTTATTTCTGAAATGGCTGGAAATCTTTAATAAATTAAATCACATTATTTCATACGCATTATATCCCCTCGATTAGAGCTGAAAATGACATTGTATGTATACTGTTACAAGAACATTGTTTTCTGTCCTTTGTCAGTGCTGGAAAGGCTATACATGGTTAATTAAAGCTCTAACAGCATATTTTGCATGGGAGAGATCCCATAACAAACTGTTTATTAGTATATAATATAGTATTATATACTTTTGGCTGTAATTTTTTGAATATGTAAAAACGTTCTAAACCAATTTGTTTATGAAAATAATCTGTGGTAGCTTGGTTCCAGATCTTGCTCCATTTTCAGAAGGGATAAGGTGTGGTAACAGCCATAGACATGGACTATAAGGCTGTCCACTTGAAACTCACCAACTTCTAGTGTCACACTGAACTGACTTTTATGTACAGGATTTCTATGGATAATGAAATATATAATGGCACACAAGAGAACACATTTTTTACACCAACAAACCGGAATATTCACTAAAGCCGCCTATTCTTTTAATACTTAACACCACAGGTCAAATTTCTCAAATTCTTTATTTTTGACTGCAAAAACTCATTGCAAATTGTTTTTAAAGTGACTTCAGAAGACAATTGCACAGCAGACGTCTGATCAACGGAAATATCAGCAGTAAGAATGAAATAAATTCCAATACGGGCTACATTCCCTACAGTGTATCAGCGTACTCACTTCTGCTTGGGTTAAAAAATGTATTAAAGATGAGATTCTTTCATAAACGTTTTTCAATCGTGGACATATTTCTGACAAATGTAAAATAAACAAGACATAAACCAAGTCAACATCCGTGAATATGTGATTTTAAATTATTATATACAGTAACGTTTTTAACTTTTAAAAGATACCATCTTCAAATGGATTCACTAGTGTGGACACGAGCATTTTACAGAAAAATGAACTGTGCCATTCATTGACCGAAATCGCAAATTGCACCACACAAAATGGGAATACCGTTTTCCAAACGTTCAGCAATCAGGCCGTTTTTTTATATATTATATATATATATATATATAATTTTTTTTTTTGTATACACTCGCACTGTTTTGGCGTTCATCGCGATAATGATAATAACCAACACATTCACACATCAATTTTCAACAGAAGCAGAGAAAGGCAAAAATTTAAAAGGACCGATTTAATTTTTGCATAATTCACTTAGCACGGGCCCTCTGGACATGTTTAATTAGATTAGAAACAAAATAAATATATAACCCATTCAACATGCTATGTTAATGAGGTGGTTAATTCATTCGCCGTGCAACACCTCTGTCTCGGTTCCTTTTACCTTGTTAACTTGTTACTCTTCCCATTTCCACGTTGTGTTTACATGTAATCTATTGCATTGACGCTTGGAAAGTGCATCCTCGGGCAATCTGGCCGGTAATTTTAATTTCTTGAATATATCTTTTTCATTTCAATCTACAAATGTTAATATTACATCTGGTCGATGCAGTCTAGTCGATCTAAATCTAGTTCATCTAATTTTTGAAGGGCACGTATACCTAATTGTATTCGTGTTGATATACAACGTTGACCTTGACGGATAATTGCACTGTGAGCCGTGAGATTTTATGCACATTTCAGTCCTTTTTTGTCGATAAATCGGAGGGATTGAACAACAACTCAAAAGTGCAATACGACCCTCAGTGCCTAAACAAAAGGCGAAAAGTACTCGGTGAATTCGTTGGCAGGATTTTTGGAGGTTATTTGTCAACATCAGAGCCGCATTGTCGCACTAATCTCTGATTTGCTCGCGCTCGCTGCCTCCTCACTTGATTGCCGTTTTTGGTCTGATTGATCCTTGTTCAAACAAGGCGCCGTCGGCGTCTTCTCTTCTGAATGCCAAACAAGTCATTTGCACTTGCCCTTCGGAGAGAGGGGTAATCCGACGAACAAAATGAAAGCGTGGTCGTTGTTTTTGTATGTATGTTTTCATTTTTTGTCGTTGTTCTTTATGAAGCCACACGTCTTGGCGCCTCGCTTCGGTAAATCCGCAACTATTAGATAAACATCCAAGGTTAATAGTTTCGCTGAGATTAGTAGGGAAACTCCAAAGAATTTTGAATGGAATGCCATTGTTTAAAAGGATTATTATTCTTATTAGGTACCTTAATTTTAATCATACGGGTGTATCAAACGTAACATTTCTTTGTTGTATGTAACAATTTATTTATACTATCTTTTCTGTTTTATTAAATGCACTTATTTTATAAGTAAACTATTGTTGTGAAGTAAAGCATGCTTCACAATTAAAAAGAAATTAGTTAAATTCAACAAACATTACATTATGTTTTAATAATGCACATCAGAATGACGTACGGGTCAACTTGGCCTCGAAACATCTTGAGGCCGATTAGTCAAAATCATCCATCATCTTAACCGCTTAGTCCTGGTGAGGGTCACGGGGAAGCCTGGAGCCCATCTCAGAGCTAACAGGGCAGAGCGCCAACCCACCACAGGGCATACACAACAGGCAATTTGGACACACCAATCAACCTAACCTGCATGTCTTTGGACTGTGGGAGGAAACCAGAGCACCTGGAGAAAACCCACCAAGCACAGGGAGAACATGCAAACTCCATGCACGTAGACCCAAGGCAGGAATTGAACCCCAGACCTGGAGGTGCACAGCGACAGTGCTAACCACCATGCCGCCTTTAGTCAAAATCAATACAATGAATATTTTTATGTGTACTATGATTGAAATGACTACATGTGAGTAGACAATAGCTAAGTGAACAGCTGAGCGCATTGATTAGGATGAGTAAAGTTGCATTCCGGAGAAAGCACCGATGACGTTATCATGGGCTGTAAACCCTCGCCAATTGCTTAATAAAGCTGTTCAACTTGGCCATAAAAGAAATAATAACCACAGTAGGACAAGAAATGCAAACATATAAAACTAGTATTCCACAACAACTCCAACTAGGGTTGTGACAATACCACGTTGAGAAATGAAAACAAAGTACACCTTGACATGAGGTGAGATGAAAGCCATGGGTGTGGTCAGGGGTAGAGGGTGCTCTTCAGAATATGTGCCTAAGAGTATTCTGGGAATTTATTCACATTTTGGTCATCAGGATATTGGTAATACATCCCTATTATTCCAATTTTCATATTAATACTGGGGAAATTGGAACAAATTGCATTGCATATTGATGTACTACAGAACTTCAGATTTTACCAGGATGGAAGATGAAAATGACCATGAAGATGGTACCAGGTTTACAGATTTTGCTCCATCATATATAAAAGGTGGCAACCCTAGCTCCAGCAGTTATTGACCAGTAACAGCCAGACTCCCCCTGGGTACAGTCATTAATAGACATTATAGTGTTGAGCTCACAGTTTAATACTGTCACCTGGTGATTTGTTTGTGGAATCTTTCCATAAAAATTTAGAGGTGGGTGAAGGGTAAGTACTCGTAGTGTTTGGTGTCACCTTGCATTGTCTTTGTCCGTGGATAGACAGACTCGTTGATTTGTCCTTGAGAGAGAGGGCTTGAGCTTTAGAGACTCCTGATAAACTCTTGTACCTGGATCTTTGTTCTTTTAATACCAGTTACTATCATTACAGTATTTATGAAATGTAGATTTCCCTCCCTGTCAAAAAAATTACCTGTGGACTAGGGTACAGTTAACACAGTTAAGAAGTGCTTTTGTTTACTACAGTCTGTGCCATTTAATGCATATTCTAAGAATGCAAACTTGAACAAAGTACATCACAGTACAAAACAGAAATCTGACATACATAATATTGTCCACCCTAAGTCTACTTCTAGATAAAGTGACCTTGACCACATTTCACCTTTTCTTTTTTGAGCTCCTAAAGTATGTTGATTTCTCACTTATAACAACACACGTATTTATATCCATCACCTGCAGGTGGAACAGTGACCTGATAGTGACCAAGCATCCAAATGCTTCACGCTTTCGGAGATGTGGTGTCAAAAGTGGCCTCAGGCACTGTGTATATTGACTTTTTGCGTGTTCTCTGTGCGCATGCGTGACTTTACATACTCGACATTCCTCCCACGGTCCAATCATGTCAAAGTGAGCCCACCAGTATAAATTATTCCCGGTATGTAGGTGAGCGTTTTGGGTTGCTTGGATCAGTGACATGAGTATCTTTGCATTGATTGTAGAGATGAAAGGTAAATTTGTACCCTTGTGTGTATTGGGTCTCTATGGAGCAGAAATTTGTGTGCCGTGTGCACCGTGTCTTTCTGCAGTACACAAGTATGTTCACCTTGTCTGTCTTTGTCTGATTTTATGACAGGAGTTTGCGTGAGGAAAGAAAAAAACTGAAAGGGTTTTTAATGTCTCAAAACCCATTTTAGACCAAACTTCCTACGTTTACAACCCTACTGCCACAATGCTGAGCTGACCTATGATCACATATACACTGGCCATTTCAAAACTAATCCACATTCGTGTTTTCTTTTTCAAGTTTCGCATGATACTTTATACCGAATAATCATAAACCCATATAAAGGATCAGTATTATCATAAGATGAGGTAACAGGAAATTAAATCTTGCTTTAATATTGACATTTTTGGGAGTTTGGTCACATTGTTTTTCTGACTATAGGCCTTATTACAAAAATTACTGATATAAGCTATCAACAATACATTCACAATAACTGTTGCAGAACACAAGTTTGAACCTAACAATTTAAATATAAACAAATGTGTTGACCCCCCATTACTAAACTGATGTGATTGCCCGGTTATTGTAATCTCAGACATTGTGAAAAGATAAAATGTATCAGATTTTATACAACGACTAACGTGAGATATAACACAAATTGATATTTACAATAGATTAAGTGCAATCTAGTCGAACTAAATAGGCAATTAAAAAGAAACTGGAATGTGCACAGTATTCTGCATGTCTTTGATTGGCCTGTCCATTCTCTGTTTTGTCGTTTTCAGAGGTTGAAGCCGACAGCAACGCAAATCGATTAAAGGCGGATAATTTAGTGACTGTGGGAAAGACATTTAAATCGTTAAAATTTCATAGAGGAGATTAACGATAAATTGTCCATTATTTTCCCCTAAAAGCAACAGATAAGCCAAACAGTAATTTTTGCCCAAAGCCTGGTACGCATCTATGCAAAGAGACTTGCAATTATCAGCAACTAGTTTAGGATAATGACTTTTCAATAAATCCTTTGATTGAAACGTAACTGGTTTAGCCCAAAGCAAAGTGTTAAAAAGAAATAAGAAGCTAAAGACACAATAAGAGTTACAAGACAAAATGACACCCAATTTGGCTGTTCTGACCGCACACATTCTTTTTACATTCTTCCATTCTTCATTAACACACGCGCGCGCAAGAGCACAGGAGCGCGCACACACGGAGTCAGGAAATGCTTGCAGCAAATTTAAATTAGCATATTCAGGGTAAATATGCAGACTATTTACGATAATAAAGACGGATTATTCAATTCAATGAATGTTAAATAGCTGAGGAAATGGTAGCGTCTTATCTCGGCTAGCTTCTATTTATTTTAATCGCTTTCCAATAGAAGTCTTCATTTTATTCTTTCGTTTTTTATGGTCATGTTTTCGTCGAAATGGCGTCTCGTGTCTGGGGTTATTATTCCTGGTCGTATAGTTTAAGTGGTGCCCTCCTTTTTAAAGGTAAAATTGGCGAAAGAATGAAATACAAACAGCCAACCTCCAGGGCCAACATCAGGATAAGCTCTTTTCATTATGAACACCAGTGATAGGGAGATAGATTATTTTAATATGCATACCTGGAAAAATAACGATTCACAACTTCCTAAGCAATATACAATTCAATCGCAAAAGTTATCAGACTAAACTTGGGTTTTAAATTGATTACGGTATGTGGACCTTACTAAGAGATGCATTTTATTATCTACTG
>JABJVR010008378.1:0-10691 GCA_025773905.1 Chitala chitala | reverse complement strand
TCCTCCCACAGTCCAAAGACGTGCAGGTTAGGTTAATCGGTGTGTCCAAATTGCCCGTTGTGTGTGTGTGTGTGTGTTGGCGCCCTGCCCTGGGTGTCCCCTGCCCTGCGCCTTGTGTGTTCTGGGATGGGCTCCAGGCTTCCCCGCGACCCTTAACAGGATACAGCGGTAATGAAGATGACTGACTGACCGACCTATAAGTGCTCTGTGTGACTTCCTTTAGTGCATCAAGGCGATAATGGCGTTCCTGCCATACTCACTCCAGCATGTCCGTTGTCACTGATTTCAGGGCAGTAACGATGCGGTTTTTCAGTTCAACCAGTGTTGCTGGTAACGGTGCTGAGTAAACAGCATCCTCAGTGTATCCCCAGTGGGAAAAAATCACATGGCATCACATGAAGTGACCTGTGGGGCCACCTGTAGAGCATCAAATCATGGGGTCTGCTGCGACCAGTCCAAAGGTGAGGGAGAATTTTGTTGATTCTCTTGTCTTCAGACAAGCATGGTCGTCTTGTACATTTGCCTTTGCACAAACGTCCTGTTTCTTTGAACTGCCTATGCCACTGATGGATCTTCTGCTCACCCAGTGGATTCATTCCATAGTGTCGATGAAAATTGCGCTGCACCGTCACTACTGACGCACACTTTGCAAACTGCAGCACACAAAATGCCTTCTGCTGCTCTGTCGTCATTTTCTTGCAGACTGCATGTCAGGAGAGCCCTTTAGTGGTAACCTTCAAAAACTCTCCAACTCCATCTTTTATGTGGTGTTTGATAATTCAATATACAGTTTGATCAATGCAGCAGTAAGCTCATTTGAAATCAGACGAATCATCTTTGAACACCTTGTACTTTAGAAGTTGCTTGCGCTATGCATTAGACTTCCATTTATTTTTACTTGGTGCCTTTCGCGACAAGTTGTGTCAAAGTGCTTCAGAGAAAGAAATTGCAGATAGTTCAGAATTAATGGTGGGTGGATGATTAAAGGTAAAGGTGGACAATGGAGGAATGGAACCAAAAACTCCACAGTGTGGAGGAAAAAAAATCTTCTGGGGGCCCAAGGTCAATTGATTGCCCAACCCCTCCTGAGCATACTAACATTACAGAATACAAAGTTTATAATGGAGACTATGAATGTAAATGCGTAGCACTGTTGAGTCCTATTTTGGGTTCCCTACTATTTTATTATTATTGTCATTGTAGGCTGATGTGCATGTGCGTATGAACTGTTATTGGTTAGTGCCTTGTCCATGGTGTCTCCTACCTGGAAGCTCTTTGCTACCTTGGATAGGCTCCAGGGCTTCATGCAACCCTGTGCACGATAAGCAGTATGGAAAATGAATGCAATGGACAGAAGTTGTTGTTGTTGTTAATTTATTATTATTATTATTATTATTATTATTATTAACTGTAACAAGTAGTGTTTTATTGGTGCTGTGTAGTCCCTGTAATACTACAGATCGTCCTGCCATCTTTTGCCGTGCTGTTCTACGCAGTTGCTTTTTGCCTGTTCCCTTGCTTGCAATAGAAATCGGTCCATCCTGTGTTCGTTGTTCTTGGTTAACTAAGCAGCAGCACCGTAACATTATCATCACCTGCTGCTTTACAGATACCGTGTCTCACAGCTCAGTCACATCCAGTTCAGATGAGAGCAAGTGTTTAATTCCCATTTTATGTGCATCAGTACCCCCTACTCCCACAGTGTTCTCAGGATGACCGTTCTTTAAGTTTAATTTGGAATTAAATTTTCTTAATTTTTTATAGTTTAATCTTTTTGTCTAGATCAGCGGTCAGCAACCTTTAACGCCCAAAGAGCCATTTGGACCTGGTTTCCACGGAAAAGAAAACACTGGGAGCCTCAAATACTTTTTTACATCTAAAATGAAGATAACACTGTATATATTGTTTTTTTTACCTTTACGCTTTGTATAAACAACTATAGTGTGTTGCTTATGAAATCCATGAAGTGCTACAGAGAAAATTAAATTTTATGCAATGAACACATTTTGAACATTTTGAACTCTTAAAAAAATAATAAAGAAACGCCGAGTTGAAGGTCTCTTTCAAATGAATTAAAAAGCTGAACTTAAATTATCCATGTAGCAAACAAAAAACGTCGTGAGCCGTCATCCTTATATCGCCTTTGGGCTTTCGGAGCGTGTAGCAGAAAAAAATAAATTGGGGAAAAAAAGCACTATGTCACTAAACAATGAAAAATAAATATTTGCAAAATATCTGCATAAATATTTATTTTACCTGGTTAATGGGACTTCTGCTCCTGAACCTCTGCGCACAGCGTCTGCAAATCGGGGCTGTACGAAGTCACTTTCGTCTTTACGCAGGACTGTAAGCTGTCGTCTGTGAGGCGTGAACGGTGTTTGTTTTTAACATAGTTCATGGTGGAGAATAGCTGCTCACATACGTATGTGGATCCGGAGATCGACAGGACAATTAAAGAACTAACACAAATAAAATACACTTCAATTAAATACTTATAATTTATTTTCCCAAGACATGCGGAGCCGCAGTATAAGGATGAAAGAGCCGCATGCGGCTCCGGAGCTGCGGGTTGACGACCCCTGGTCTAGATCGTATGTTTCACTTTTTTTTTCAAGGATATTTTGAAGCTTGTACCATGTTCTTGTTAAGTGCTTTGGGCCAACAGTGTTGTGAAAGACACTATATAAAAATTGGGTTGAACCAAACGGTCTCTGCTTATAAAACAGGTTTGGTGTTTTTATTGATCAATAAGGATAAAATTGCACTGAATATAACAAATGAAATAATGAATCAGTCAGTTATGTATGTGGTGTCTGACATCCACTCTGCTATGTTGGAGACATCCACCCTGCTATGACAATCTTAAAGGAACATACTGCATTTTTTCGGGTGCTTTTCCACTGCACCAGGTACCGAACATTGGGTTTTATAATTATCTTTTCCGATGCATTTCCAGTGCAGTACCAGTCCCGAAATACCAAGCAACTGCAGTACTTGTTTTCAAACTTCAAAATAACTTCAGTAATTAGGGGTGAGAATGGCAAATGTGTAATGCCAATTGGTTATGCAAATAACATGACTTAAAAACAAAATACAACCACCATCTTGAAGAACTTTACCTACAAATTCAGAAAGTGACAGCCATTTAATTAACACAAAAATGCTACGTTATTTGAACAAAATCCGTTTCTGAATCCCAAATTGATTTGCATTGCACAACTTCTGATATTTTCAGTAGTTTTACAATACACGCACCTTGGATTTTGTCCAACAATGAAGTTAATTGAGTACAATAAGGTCTTCAAAATCAGTGCTGTTCTTACCAAATTATGCAAAATTAATTCAGCATTTGTCGTGTTTATGGCATTTTCGTACAAGCAATGATAATTGACTTGCTGTATTTAAATTGCATTTTCCTCAAACTAGTTCATCAGAGCTGTTTCAATATTTTCATATTTCACTGGCCAACCAGCTCCTGACTTTCTTTTCTCAGAGTTAGGTGCATTTTCAGAGCAATAGATAAGGCACATATTTGCATATTTACTCAATTGAAAAACGCCAGATACCCAATTGTTTTCAGATCAAAGCGTACTGATGCGCTGGTTTAAAAAAAAAAAAAGAGGATACACAAATTTAAATTAACGCATAATGAAATATTCACAATGGTAGAATATGCAGATTAACTGGTTAATATAACCAGTAAAAATTCAACAAATGTCTCAATTACTTTGTACACTAATGCCGACAATAACCCCATTCGTTGGGATTGTAATCACGTCAAAAATAGCCAATGACCTATACTGTAGGAGGTGCGTTGAAGTGTATCTAAATAAAGATTTACGAATGTGTTTTCATTATTATTAGAAGCATGTGTTAACAGAATTATTGGGAAATGTCAAAGCATGAAAGAAAGTTTGCATTTTAGGCTGCAATTTTCAACATAATCTTAAATTTGGATCCTATGACCAGCTATCAGAAGGTGGTTAGGAAACAAATGAAGGAAAACCAGTCTCTTTGTTGAATATCAGCCAAGACCAAAAAACCAGAAATCCTCATAAACTTTAGTTTGCTGGCAGTTTCCTGTTTTTGTACACGTTTTGTGCTGTAATGACATGTATGCCTGTTTTGATAGTGCCAGTTGTGAATTTCTTCAGCTCATATTACATTTTTTGGTGTTGCCAATGGTTTTGAGTATACAGGTAATAAACATGCTTATGTTTAGGAATTGTTCTTTCCAGCAAACTTGTCTTAGGTTTAAAAAAACTTTAAACTGTTTGCTTTTTTATAATCATTGACTGTACCCAATTAAACCTGAAACCACGGGGTACTGAAAAGCTGGATACCCACTTATTTTGATGAATACCCAATTGGTTGTAAAACAGCGGGGTAATGCCCAGTTCACACACACACCTTATCTATTGCTCTGATTTTGTAATCATGTCTTGTTTTGGCGCCAGTCTTGAACTTGCCAACAGTGAACATTGAAGACTTTTGCAGCAAAATGTTTTCCTTTTTCCTCAGACAGTGCAATTACCTTCATCTTAAAAGCAGCTGTGTATCACTTTTTGCCCACCATATCTCACCCGCGTTTAAGCATTAAATTATTGTGACCAATATACTTTTATTTTAAATGTCTTTGAGGTGGTCATGGATCACATTCTGCTGTGGTACCAGTTTTCACGGCAGTGGAAAAGGAACACAAGCAGTACCATTGGCTGGTATTGTTTTGTGGTACCGAGTGTTCGGTACCTGGTGCTGTGGAAAAGCGCCCTTAATTAATCATTTAATTAGCAATTCTGTCCTTACAAAAAACACTGTATATAGTATTTTATAATAAAAATCATTAATCTATGAAACGTCCATTAAAGCAGATGTGCTTTTAAGTTATTACTTATTCAGTCAGTAAAACCTTCCTTCTGTGTGGTTACCTAAGAATGTGTGGGAGATGCTGCAACTGAGGAAGACACGCTTGTACTTGCATGCTTAAACTTTGAGTTTTGTTTGGTTTACTTTCATTTTTGATGGTTAAAAAGTTTGTGTTGATAAATGTCATGCAAACAGCGTCTTTAACAAAATTTGCACATTACAGGCAATTGGATCACATCAGATTTGGCAAATCCAAACCATTTCCACAAAAACACTCTAGTGGTAGAATAGCCAGGCATTCAGCTGTCTGAAATGTCAGGCCTATTTATATGAGAAGTGGTCAACATATAAACTCTAATTAGCTGGATGGTATGTTGCGAGAGGGTCATTAACCACAAGTAGACATTCTTGTACTTCCAGATGGATATCTGCAGGAGTATTACCATTTTATCCAAACCCATCCTGTATCTGAACAACCTTGTGAAGGTGTATATTTTGAATATTACACATGGTGGCTCAGTGGGTAGCCCTCTTACCTCACTCATTTGGGATTGTGGGTTCAAGTCTGCCTTATAAAAAAATTGTTTATCCAACAGACTTTACAGTGCACATTTCTCTGTCCTTTGCAACTGCTATAGGGCTGCCTTTTTAAAATTACAAAAATCTGTTGGATTAAAAAATATGTGCATTTGATGCACATAATTGTTGGGAAACAATTTTGATATATCAATTCATTTAATCATATAAAGGAATCTGTTATGTGCAACTAATGCCAATGTGTAGTTTTTAGCATTGGTCCAGCAGACCCTTCTTTTCGGTATAAGTAAGCAGCTCCACACCTCTTGGCATTTGTTTCCATGGTGAATCATTAATTCAGCAATCTACTGATGACAGTTTTTTATTGTTCCACGTGAACACACTTCAGCGAGGTTCAGTCTCCTCAGAGTTGATTAACTTCAATCTCCTGAAATGGAAAACATCTGTTCTGTAACCTCTGTTTATGTTCACTCTGGGTTTGCATTTAAACTCAGAAATATGTGCCCAGGTTGCAGTCGCAGTCTGGTCAAAAGAAGAGATTAAGCGAGATTTTGATGGAATGAGAAAATAATCAATATTACTCTATTTTCACAAAGACTTTTTATCATGCATATTGTTTATTGATTTGTGGTTATAGTGATATTTGTGCTGTTTTATTCATATATGTATTTCTTATTTTATTGATATGCAAAATGGCAGTGATCACTGAAGTATCATTTTGAGAATCAAACGTTAGGTACCTGGCATAGTGGGAAAGCACCCTTCTTTTCTCTTTGGCATTTTTTAAGAACCTTTTGCAACATACTAGCTGAAAGGTTTATAACCGAGGCAAAGAATGTTTCCTTTCCCTGAGTGAGTGTGTTCCCTCTGGAATAATCCTTCTGGGCTACAGGCTGCCAAACATGTTGCTTGAACACACTTTGCTTTTTTTTTTTTTTTTTTTTTTTTTTTTTTTTTTTTTTTTTTTTTTTTTTTTTTTTCCGTGGGTGGGGGACAGAATACAAATGCCTGGATTACCTCATTTTGCCATATCCTAGACAGTGAGAGCCACTGACCTGGAGTCAGATTCCCTGTGTGTTGGACATACTGATTCTGAATACAGTTAATGTACCGCACCTCCTTATCTCTTTTTCCTCACTCCAGTTAATGCTGTTATTTTCATGGACTTGGGGGCTGTGATATTTCTGTTTCTTTTGCCCCCCCCCCCCATTTTTCCTTTTTCTCATTGGTCCCAGATGTATAACTACAGTTATTACCTGCTTGTCCCCCTTCCTTCACATGCATGCACATACACAGATCAGAACTCTAGTGTGATAAGCAGGTTATGTGACAACAGGCAACTCCCTGGTCCTTTTCCCTGGCATTAAGCTTACCGATTCAGCCATGGGGGGGGGGGGTTATCAGTGGGAGTACAGACATCTGGGAAGCTGTTCCACGACCTCTTGTGCCTTGGCTGACAGCTTGGCACTACAGCCTGACTTAGTTTTGCTGAAGATGACGAATGGCACCATTACTGAAGTCGAGGCAAGGCCTTGTGGCAGTGCAGTATTATGGCTGTTAATTAGTTATTACTCTACCCACGCTTACATTTTTTTTTTTTTTTTTTTTTGCTTCTGTTCCTAAGGACTGACGGTTTGTGGTCGACTCACTTCTACAGCTGGAGTTAAGATGATCTTCATTTTATATGCCATGCTTATAGGAGCTCACCAGTCATCTTTCATGCTTCTGGGATTTGAACCCGTGCCTTTATTTAATTCCTTTGTCTGTGTATTGTTTTATATCCTTTAGTAAAATCTTCACGCCTTACATCTCAGGCTGAGGAATGTCGTTCTAATTGGTAATGACTTGGTGTCAGGGCAAAGATTCCTTCATCGCTGTTATCAGTATAACATGTATTGTGTGCCTTAATGATTTAAATCATAGGAATCAAGAAATACAAAATAAGGGCAGGTACATTTTTGCCACCCCCAAACCAGAAGTCACTCATGTCCTCGTATGACCTGCCTGTTTGTATCGCATCGTACCTCTGGTTGGGTGAGAGATGTTTGCTGAGCTGCTAACGGAACCTGTTTGCTCCTTGTAAAAGAGAGGGTGTTGATTAGTGCTGGAGGGCACCAGTCACCTTCACAGGCTTTTGGGACAGCTTGTGCCTGTGTCTTTCTGCCTTTCTCAAGGTTGGACTGCTGTACCGTTGGATAGTCTTGTCTACCTGTCCAGCCCTCACAAATGCAGGCCTGTCTTTGTTGGCGTGTTGTGTGCTTGTCGCAGTGGGATGCTCCTTTGAGAACAGTCAGTAAGTAACATACAGTGCATCGCTGAATGCGAAGCGTACTTGGATGGTGCAGTCATTTGGTCAGGCTAGTGCCACTCAGAAATCTGCCTTTGCAATGTGCTGGTCAGGTGACCCACCAGAAGGTGCCTATTAAGACTGTCTTCAGGTGGCTCTTATCAGCCAATTGTGGTCAGACTACCCGTTAGCTTCAGGTGAAATGTACGAGTTTGTTCTGTTGTGAAGAGCATGAGACCGAACAAAACAGATTAGCTTGTGAATGCCCCTTGTTTTGTGAAACTGGTTTCTGTGTTGTTTGACTGTGTTTTTGAGTCTTTGTGACCGTCAGGGGTGGGTTGTTTGATGCACAGTGAAGCTGCTTCCCATTTCTTCTGAGTGATGGGTGGCATCTGATGAACAGGCTGTACGTGTACAGAGTGCTCAGATTGCAGTTATGTATTGTATGGTTTTTTTCTGGGTGCTCATGGAGGTCGCTGTTTATACGACCACCTGGATGGTACAACAACAATTATATTAGGAGTGTGCAGTCTAACTAGGTCAGGGGTCTGCAACCTTCACTATCAAAAGAGCCCCAAACAGCCATTTTTTTGGTCCTTCTCCCATTACAGCGAATGCAGAGGGTTGGAAGAGCCATGGGTTTCTGTCCCTCAAGCTAGGTAGTCTATTGTATGAATATCTTTCAGCTGTTTTGTGTTCCAGAGAGCCATTTGTGTTGACAGTAAAGTTATGTCTGAGCTGTTTTGGCATGTTAATTCAGGCTGGTGACCTGTGGAGAACCAGGCTTCTGTGCAGAATTTTTTCTCTTCTGTTTTGGTGTAACTTAACTGTGGCTGCATGCTTACAACTCATTTTTCACATGTAGTGAAATTTGATAAGTCTTGATAAATCACTCTGTTGGGTCTACACCGATTAGCTTTAACATTATGACCACTGACAGGTGATATGAATAACATGGATTACTTGTTACAATAGCACCTGGCACCTGAAAGTGGGTAGGATATATTAGGCAACATGTAAACGTTTTGTGCGGCATGGTGGCTTGCTGGTTAAAACTGTTGCCTTGCACCTCCTTGCACCTCGATTCCCGCCTTGGGTCTGTGTGTGTGGAGTTTACATGTTCTCCCTGTGGTTGGTGGGTTTCCTCTGGGTTCTCCAGTTTGCTCCCACTCCCACTGTTATGGGTGATCTGTGTATTCTGGACAGCATTAGAAAAACCAGTGAAACAAAGTACATTAGCAGCTTTTTTTCTGGCTGCTGAAAAGCAAATGCTGAATTACAAGGACAAAGGTGACGCTAACAGAAGACAACTTTTATTTGAAAATTTGACAATTGCTTAAAATATGGATTCATCACAGCTGGGGGTGCTGCTGTCCCAGACCCTCTGTGTGTGGAGAGAAGGCAGCAAATGAAGCCATGAGACCTTCCAAGCTATTTCGACACTGAGGGCGAATTAATATTTCATTTATGCTTTAATGTCGTCCGGTTCAGTACTTGTGCCGGTAATGTTCTTTATATTAAAATGTCACAGTGTGAGCATACAGCACAACTCCATATTCTCGTTACGGTGTGCATCATCACTTGTTTGCATTGCGATTTATTGTAGCACCATTTATCCTTGCATCCACAATGTACATATAGCATAATATCAGCTTTATATGTGTGGAAGTACAGTATTTCATTCGGTTTGCGCCTTTTCCAAGTGATCCTTTTGTGCGTAATGATGAAAAACGGACAGAAAATTGTAGGAATTCATAACGCTGGCTTGCTGTTAAGTAAATCGTATAAAATGAATCCATCAGAACCGTTCCTCGGTAACTGTGGCTCCGCTGTTAGTGCTGAAGCACAGAGGACAAAGGAACCACGGGAGGGCACTATGAGCCTGACGTTCCTCCAATCAACCTGTGTCTCTTGTGGGTTTTTTTTTTTTTTTTTTTTTTTGTCCTCGTTTTGGGTTGGCATCCTTGCTCGTTTTGCCCATGCGTACCTGCTGTCCCAAACAGAATGTCTTTTGGCAACCTCCTTCATTTTTTATTAGATTTTTTATTTATTAATCTTTTTTGTATAGCCTACATTCGTTTGTGTATTACTAATTTACAGCCAACTTGCACAGCTCAAACATTCATTGTAACAGAAATGATGATAACAGTGCTTCAGGTTTCTAGTAGACTTAATTTATATTCGGTTTGTTTGTAACTGAGCATCGGTTGAATTTTTTATTTATTTTTTTTTTGGCAGTTAACCGCTTACCTGACGACATCCCTAGTCAGCACAGATCAACACGGCTTTATGTTTAGGTTATGGCACACACATTCTGTGCGAGAATTTGCCTTGTAAAACCAAGGATTTTTGCAGCAATGCTTGTGAAGTACTAGTAAATGTTTTTGCCTGTACTCCTACTTTTTATAATTCATATTTTGAAGTACAATAATATTCCCCGTTAACTCAGTCGGTGGAACATTTGCTTTGCTGACTGAAGAGCTGTAGTCTGGAGTATTGCAGATAAGGTTGTGCGTTTGCAGCAGGGCTTTTATGGGGAGGTGATATATGGCGGCACTAAGTACTGGAAAGGCGCCCTTATAAATAAAATGTAGCATTATTATTATATGGTAGCCACTTGTATTGTAATGGGTTTTTTGTTTTTGCTTTGAGGGCAGTAATGAATGGTGATGTTTGTGTGGGCTGTGTCTAACTGCATGTGCTCTTCCCTTGCCCTGCCCCGCCCCATCCTGACAGGGAGTACCCATTGGAGAGCATGGCTCACTCCAAGGCTCGAGCCACCGACGGCAAGATCACCTACCCTCCGGGGGTCAAGGAGATCTCAGACAAAATCTCCAAGGAGGAGATGGTGCGGCGGCTCAAGGTAGCTGCATTCATAGTGTTACAGTGGGTGTTACAGTAACCTTAGTGTTACATTAACCTTAGTGTTACAGTGGGTGTTACGGTAACCTTAGTGTTACAGTGGGTGTTACAGTGACGTTAGTGTTACAGTGGGTGTTAC
>JABJVR010008377.1:0-10692 GCA_025773905.1 Chitala chitala | reverse complement strand
GGCTGCCCAGCCCCTCCTGGGCATCCTAACATTACAGATAGTAGTGAGACTTATAGACAGTTGGATTGTTCCAAGTACTTTTATATAGATGGCTCAAAATAAGTCCTCCTTTGCTCCTGGTGCTGAAGCCATATACTGGGACTGGGTTCATAAAACCAAACGTGGGGCCGTGCACGCTCCACAGGCACACGTTGGCAGGAGGATGGGTTATACTGAACACCTCACTGACTTTTAAGGTGCCACCTTTCTAAAAAGTTACATCTTCAAATAGCTGCCGTGCCAGAGCTGTGTCACTCAGTAAATGCTGCTGTTGTAAAGTACAAATGTCTCGGACCAGGAACAAGTTAGCTACAAAGTGTTGGACAAGTCTGGCTTTATCACAAGCCAAGACAGCACTACTTGCCTATATTGGTAAGTGTGCAAGGCAAAAGTCAAGGGACAGAGTCTTAATTCCAGTGAGGATAAATTTCCTATTTTGCCAAGGCCCTTTCCTGTTTCAGTAAGACTGTCTCTGCTCAGAGAGTAGGGGTAAGGGCTATACAAAGATGGCTTGTTGAGATTGGTGAGGGGAAAATGCCTGACTAGCCTGCATCACCTCGAATATCTTTTGATGAATGAGAACTGCAACCTAGAGTTTATGTAAGACCAGTTCCTGACTTCAGTATTGCTTTTGTGGCTGAGTAGAAGGAAGTCCCCACAATTATGTTCCAAATCTAGTGGAATGCGTTCCCTGAAGAGTGGAAGCAAGCTTGGGGACCAACACTACATGAATACGTATGGTTTTGGAATGTGATGTTCAACAAGCTTACTGGGGTGTGATGTTCGGGCATCCACATACATTTGGCCTTGCAGTGTTTGAGGTTTTAAAAGGTTGCAGTGACATATCCAGATGTTAAATGTAGTAAATAAAGCAGATGTCTTTTGGAGCTATTTACAAAAGGAACTCCTAATTCTTACTTATTACCTTTTTGTTTATGATTTTTTTTTTTTTTTTTTTTATATAATGTAACTTTGTGAAAGGTGCTACACAAAACTGAACTTGTGTGTATGTGTGTCTCTACATCAGGACCAGGAGTCTGTAAAGGTGATTGGGATTAAGTATGAGGTGGGACCACCTACTCTCTGCTGCCTGAAGCTGGCATTTTTGGACATCTCAGGCAAGATGACTAGCGAGTCTTTCTCTCTGAAGTGAGTATACACAATAACCAAGGCAACAAAGTAACACTTTTATTTTATCAGTCGTTGTGTTTGCTGGAAAGCCACTTGTGTTCAGTTTACTAGACAGTGGGGTGTTCAGAACATGTCCAGATGGTAACATGAAAGCTGCTTGTAACCCAAACACAATGCAAGCTCAAGCTAACTGCACAGAAGCACGGCAGTTTTTATATCTTGTTTTGTTTAATTGGGAGGACGGGGTTGCTACTTGTAGCTGACGAAATTTAACATTTCATTGGTCAGCCAACACTAAAATCACTAGGAATAACAGCTCATAATTATTAATGCTAAACTGATATCACACATTGTTTGAAATTGGTAATATGACTCAGCTTGACAGACATCATAGGTGGACTGGTAATCAGGACATTCTGTCAGATGCCACAGGGGCCAGCCCGCCTTTTGTGTGGACGGCCGTCAGACCTGCTAAGTTAGGTGACGGGCCTGTTATGTTGGGCTGATCAGAGTCAAACTCTAGGGCTGTTTTCAGGTCCCAGTTTGTGCCTGCCCAACATTAAAATCTCACAATGAAAGACAGCAGTGGTACTGTCTTGGTCTATTTGGTCTTTATGCATACCTAATATGTTGGTAAGACTATACAAAAGGGGCACCAGTGGTGGCCAGGCAGCATTTTGAGGGCCAGTGCTGCTACTGGTTTGGCTGTGACATACCTCTGCAAAAATAAAAAAATTTGTCTATAATTACATATGCATCCTGTTTCACTCTCATCTGTCTGACCCAACCTCAGTACTTTCTTCACTTGATGTAAATGTGTAGCAGCCCCTATGGCATCTATGGAATGAATTAAACTCACTCTCCTTGTCTGTATAGGACTGTTACAGGCAGAAGAACAGGCTCAGAAATTATAGAATTTTTATAAAACTGAAAAATCACTATGTTGAGTTCTTTTGAAACCGTTATGTGTTGGTAATTATTTTTAATCTTTTACGACATGGTTGTAGAAATATTTCCCAAATGACCAGCGTAGTGCAGATATCTAGGACAATGCTAAAATTCAGTGTGATGTCCCAACTTTGTCAGGTATCACGATATGCCTGATGTCATCGACTTCCTGGTGCTACAGCAGTTCTACAATGAAGCCAAGGAGCACAACTGGCAGCCAGGTGAGCCCCACCCCCACATTTTCTACAGGTGTAGACGCAGCTGTGGGTGGTGCTTGAGCTGATTTAGTGTTCTCGCCAAAGGACTGCGTTTCCGCAGCATCATCGATGATGCTTGGTGGTTCGGTACTGTTGAGAACCAGCAGCCCTTCCAGCCTGAGTATCCGGACAGCTTGTTCCAGTGCTATGCAGTCCGGTGAGTACGACGTCGTCCTACTTCATTTGTAGAGTCTGGGGGACCCCAGATTTTTATTTTTATTTTTTGGTGTATACAGGTTTTCATCCTTTCAGCTGCATCATCTTTTAGCACTGATGCTTTTTTTAAGCGTTGGGAAACATGCAGTCCTTGAGCTTGCATAGTCCTGGTTTTAGGTTTAACCTTGGGCTCAGTATCAGCATGTTGTAGACTGCTATGTATTTCAGTGAACATCTTGCAGATATACATGCCTTATTATTCATTCATTTTCTTAACCACTTATTCCCGGTGAGGGTCACAGGAAGCCTGGAGCCCATCCTAGAGCACATAGGGCACAGGGCAGGGGACACCCAGGGTGGGGTGCCAACCCACCACAGGGCATGGGCACACACACACACTACAGGCAATTTGGACACACCAATCAACGTAACCTGCATGTCTGTGGGAGGAAACCAGAGAACCCAGAGAAAACCCACCAAGCACAGGGAGAACATGCAAACTCCACACACATAGACCCGAGGCGGGAATCAAACCCCAGGCCTGGAGGTGCAAGGCAACAGTGCTAACCATCATGCCACTGTGCCACCACCATGCCTTATTAATTCAGTGGAAAATCATTCAGTGGCATGATGCTGGTTGGCTAATGCCATGGTGCTGCTTGTAGATGGGACAACAGTGAGCGGGAGAAGATGAGTCCCTGGGACATGGAACCCATTCCAGATGAAGGTAGGTGTACCCGATTCTGCTTTTTCCGCCGCAGGTGCTAACCTGCCTTTGCAACGTGTTTTGCTGCAAGCTTGAACGTCTGCTGCTGACATGAATTTTATTTTAAAATTTAATTTGAAGAATACACAAATTGATGTAGATAGCCATTTTCTTCTTTGACCTTATTTTCAAATATATAAATTTAAATTACTGTGTTTCCTTTCTTTTCCCCACCTACTTAAAAAAAAATAAAAAAAAAAAATTGTGGCTGAATTTACTGAGTGGCGTTTAACATAAGCGTTTTATTATGCAGCCCTATGTTGTGTAATAGTAAAGTGACCATAACTATAGGGGCGTGTTATGTGAAAGCAGTGGGCCGATGAGCCAGTGAGTATCCCAGGTTCAGCTAGCATGTCTTGTACGTTGTTTACCACTGGATACCTGTTGTCTGTTGAGTTAGCCTGAAGTGCAAACAAACATGTTTTTGCCAACACTGTATATCCTGCAGCTGCACTGCCTGAAGAGGTTGGGGATGGAACCCCTGTGATGGAGGAGGAGATGAAGGAGCTGCTCTACAAGCCCCAGCCGGGCGAGTGGGGCGTTCACACATGCGATGAAGAGTGTCAGAGGGTGATCCGGGCCATCGATGACCTGCTGACACTTGGTAGCCAACGCCGTACATGATGTACCTCCCCTCTCTGCGGGAATGTGCTGCTACAAATGAATTCTATTAAAAATGTTGATGGCCTCAATGATAATATTTTTATATTTATAGGGAGAATTGAGGGGGAGGAAAAAAAAAAAAGTTAAAACTCTCAGTTGTAATTTAATAGCTTGTTAAAACATTTGTGCAATATTCTGTGAACAACTGTATTTACAATTTAAAACAATCAGGTAAAAGACACGGTTTTTATTTTGTGTGGTTTATATTCAATGCATTAATGAATCTAAATTTCAAATTTAAACAAATTTAGAAAATGTAGCACGTGGGGCATTTTGTAGCTCACAACTATTCACATAACTATAATGGAATGTGATTTAAAAAAAAAAAATCTACAAATCCTTTTAATTTTCATTGGCTGCTATGACCTGAAATACAATACAGTACAGTTAAAGTCTACAGCAGCAGACACTCCTAAAGCGTATTTTGCAAAGACGTTGCCAGTGCAGTTATGTACCACTATTTACCAGTATAAAGATTATGCTAGTTTGTTGTTACACTTTTGTATTGGAATATCATTTGCACTGTTTGCTTAATTTAAATGTGCGCAGCCACGGATTCCCATATGCTTGACTTGTGAGGTGCAGGTAATCCCATGATCTTTGGGAATGATCCCTTTTAATAACTGTTGTGCTTGCTTTCAGACATAGCCAAGGCCTTTTCCTCACCTGTGGATCTGAGGGATTATCCCTTGTACTGCACTGTCGTGGCTTACCCCACTGACCTCAGCACTATTCGGAAGCGGCTGGAGAACCGCTTTTATAGGCGAGTATGCCAGTCGCCTCAGCCACGCCCTCTTGATGTTCCTCATCCTGCCCCAGTTTGTCATGAGGATGATCTGTGCTGCTTCACAGAGTTCACGCAAGCCTGTTGTGCAGACAGCTGTGTATTATACACATGTACAGCACATGCGTCCTTGTTTTTATTAACGTCTAGTGCAGTAGTACATCACTGGAAAGTTCAGAATCTCGGTGTGTATTTTCTGCTCCATGACAAAGCAGAAAGGTTTTGCAGCTGTTCCATCCCTGTAATCAGTTCATTTGAGATAGCCTTGCTGTGCTGTACTGCTTGTCTGCCATTGCCTTCAGTGGAAGTTATTTTTAAGTAGAGAATTTCATTTTTTTTTTTTTTTTTTTTTTATATTTCAACCTTACATAGTGTTATTTTGCTGACATCAGATAAGTGGATATGCAGAAGTCATTATAAAGCTGGTCACATATCACATAGTAGTATAACTTGCTTTGCTAGTTGTTGGGCACATGCAGGGGTAGGCAGTGTTTCATTTATATTTATACATTTTTTTAAGGCTTTTTTTTTTTTTTGCAGCAAGTCTTTAGCGCACTGAAATGTGTCTATGAAAGCTTGATCCTTTATGGTTGGACCTAAAACTATACACTCAAATGGACTCAGTTGTGTGTAGTTTGCTTATCTCTTTGCTGACCCCTACAGGCGGATCTCGGCGCTGATGTGGGAGGTGCGCTACATTGAGCACAATGCCCGCACTTTCAACGAGCCACACAGTCCCATTGTCACTGCAGCCAAGATGGTGACAGACGTGTTGCTACGCTTTATTGGGTAAGAGCCTCCACACATTCCTTTACTGAAACCTCGACCATGACTTGTTGGGTGCCAGATTAGATTTGTGTTATTTCCTCGTTTAAATTACAGTAGTAATCTGGCATTCTTTATGAGGAGCTTTGCCTATTATTTACCTTTTTTTTTTTTTTTTTTTTTTTTGTTCTGCACAAAGTTTCACTGTAGTGTTGGTAGACTTGCTTAGGGATATGAAAGGAGGTGTCTTGGCATTTGCACATGGGTGTGCTCTCTGTTTAACAACTTCTTTTGAACTGTGTGTCTACCAGGGACCAGAGCTGTACATGTGTGTTGGAGCTGTACAACAAGATGAAGACTGAGATGAGCAGTGCTGCTGAAGATGAGGTGGGAGGGAGCAGACCTTAACACTCACGCTTATTTTAGCTCATATCAGCAGACTGATGTTTGCTTTCGAGCCTTTTAACGTGTATGTAACATTTTAAGATTAGGAACACAAAATAATTACTTTTCAGAGGAAAGTACTCGTGGGCATTTATTAACATGTCAGTGTTTTTTCCAGTTCAGTTTATATAGCGTCTTTCACAACAGTGTGTCCCCCAAGGCGTTTAGCAGTGTTCAGTATAGAAGACAAACACACAGGTAACATTTTAAAACCTAGATGGCAATAGTGAGATGAACCAAAACCTACACGGTCAAACCTCTGGGGGCCAAAGCCCAGCACATAACAAGGCAGTACACATTTACATAAATACTTGGCACAACCATAAAACTGGGATATCGAGCTCATGGGTTAATCACTTGATCACTTTTTCCTGAAGGCATAAAAAAATTCCACCTTTTGTTTAAATGGGAAACATGGGCGTGGCAACTTTACAGTAATAATGTACTCAGTCAAATTTAACAGCATATCTTAGAAATTATAGCAGCATAAACATCAGTTAGTGCAAAGGCAGTACAAAAAATCTGCCCCTTGTGAAAGCAGAGCTGTCTGGGGTGCTGGATGACCGTTTGTGACCTATACATACATGAACATTAATATCTCAGTAGCTACAGTAGATGGAACAATTAAATGGCATTCTCAGCACTGAGAAAAAATTCATTTTCATTGAGCGCCTTTTGCAACCATTGTGCAAAGGTACTTTACAGGAACTGGTGTACAAAATAATGCATAGATATGAGGTTTAAGCCAGACGATAATGAAGGAACAAAAGAGTGAGTGTGAAGGAAAAAAAACGGGGGGTTGAGGGTCAGATGGTTGCCCAACCCCCATGGGCATGGTAGCATTATACTGCAAAAAATC
The DNA here is from genome assembly GCA_025773905.1 of Chitala chitala. NCBI lineage: Eukaryota > Metazoa > Chordata > Actinopteri > Osteoglossiformes > Notopteridae > Chitala > Chitala chitala. The sequence goes on along the minus strand of JABJVR010008377.1, from coordinate 3,880 downwards.
AAACTATTAACCATCTTGTTAATGTGAACATCAGTACGAGCACCATATGTCCTGTTAGCAACTTGCAGTGTCCCTTTTTGTTCACTTGGTGTTTTATTCTTGCACGTGTCGGTATAATTAGTAAATTACGTAAAATGTATTATACTAAAGACACCCTTCAGTCAGCTTTTAGATGGTTTCTCTTTAATTAGGGTTAATACTTATATCCTGTTTGATTTCTCTAACCCACCACAGCTTTCTCCTAATTGTAAAACCTCCGTTAAGCCTGTTCGGGCACTTACTAATATTGTTTACTGTGAACAAAAATGTTTTTAATCTGAAATGTCACAGAGGAGTTTCTGTCTTGATTCGTAAGGTTGTGGAGAGGTTTGCTTATAATTTTTTCCATGTTTAAAATTTTTATGACCATATTTTACTTGTTGGTGCTGCAGGATAGAATGGAGTTACTAATGTCTGACCGGCATAGAAATTTCTGTTGGGGTTTTTTTTTTTTTTTTCTTTCTTTGTTTTTAATGTTTCTGCAGTGTATGACAATGTTGTGTGTTATGTCAACAGGATGCAGATTTGGAAGTGGATTCAGACACCCCTGGGACCTCAAGTGGACACAGGAATAGTAGAGCAATTGCTAAGGTTTGCTTTATTTGCTTGCAGTATGTATTTCAGAAATTTATTTCAGAAATCAGTACCAGGGGAAGTAGCTTTGGAAAGTGATTTTTAAACTTAGTGTTTTCATGTAGTTTCCATATTGAAACTTTTTACACTGAATATTCTGACTTCCTCAGTGAATAAAGACATTGACGCCAGTATAAACTGCCATAATGCAGTAGTAGTAAAGCATATAGATTATAATGTGTGGATATTTATCAAAGGCACGGTACTTTGTGTTAAACATTGATCAGAAGTTGGAGTAACCTAAAGATGGCTACACTGCATTACTGGGAGAAAAGAGATCCATGTTTTACAGTAATATAAGTGGGTGTAGCTTTGTTTGGTGGTTGTGTTGGTTTTACGTGATGTCGCCTGCCTACAGGAGCAGTTGAGGCCGGGAAAGAAGAAGCGTGGCGTGGAGCTTGACGTGCAGGCGTGGCGAGGGCAGTGCCGTGAACTCCTGCGCCGCATGCTGGACAGCGAGGACTCCGAACCCTTTCGTCAACCAGTGGACCTCTTCGCCTACCCGGTACTGTTTTGTCTGCGTTTCTAGCAAACAACGAACATGTTTTCTGCTGTGGCCTCCTTTCTTGCATTTCGTACATCAGATCGATCTGCTGTCAGCAGCTACGCTCTTGCATTTGGTGCTAATTTTGTAAGAAAATCTGTATTCCCCCCACTGATTTTGAACTTTGCCACTTAAAATTTTGTGTTCTGTTTGAACTTCAAACAGCTGTATGGTCATTTGTGACCATTAATAGTTATTTATTGTAATTAGTTCTTTTGGCCTATTTTAATCGTAATTGATTTCAGTGGTGCATTGAAATACTAAATCACTCGGATTAACAGTCATAATTAAAAACTAAATTTTTTTTTTTTTCGTAATGATTCTCAAATGCATCTGTCTAGTTACAAAAAGTAAGCAGAACGCATTACATATTGGTGTCTGATTTCTTCTGTGCCAGGATTATCGAGAAATCATCGACACACCAATGGATCTAGGCACTGTGTCGGAGACACTTGGTGTTGGCAATTACGAGAACCCCATGGAGTTTGCCAAAGACGTCCGCCTCATCTTCAGCAACTCGAAGGCTTATACACCGAACAAGAAGTCACGGGTTAGAACACTGATATTCACTACATATTCAGCTAAACTCCAGCCACACGTACATTAAGGTTTTTAATGCTTGGGATATTGCTTTTTAAACACACCTCCTACAAATTTGTTCTCATTCAAAATACGACATGCATATCACTTTTCACGTGTCATTATTGTGTTCATGTTGTTGATGGTAGTTAGGTAAGCCTCTACAGTAGAGACCTCCAGAATGTTAACACATGCATCTGTTTCTGTGTGTGATATTGTCTTTCATTGTGATAACAAAATAGTTTAGAATATACAGATGGTCCCTGAGTTACGAAGGTTATACTTACGATTCTTTGGTCTTAAAATATTTTTAAAATTTTCTTGCATCGCTATCGTCATTTTAAGTTTTATGCGGCAGGCAAACGTAGCAGCATATGCGGTACGATACATTGGGACGCTGCCGGGATGTACGTATCTCCTGCCTTGTGAGACGCCTCACTCTCGCGAGCAAAGGACACAGTTCAGTTGTCTCGATGTTAGAGCACGTATTACTTTTTTTTTTTTTTGTGTTTTTGGTTTTTTGGCCATGTCTCGACTTGCGATATTTTCAAGTTACGATGGGGTCATCGGGGCGCATCTCCATCGTAAGTTGGGGACTACCTGTAATTGTATTGACAATGTGATACCTTGAAAGTCTGCTTTTGGATTGAGTAACTGCATGTGTTGGGAATGCCGGTTGAAGGTGTGGCCTTTTTCTGCTTTAATCTATTCAAAAGATTCTCAGTTGAGTTTTTGAGATATTTTTGCATTGATTTTGGAAATGATCAGCTGCATGGCCAGCATTAAGACTTGCTGACTACATTCCCAAGGTGCTCAGGCATCAACACCATAGTGTCATGCAGATGTGTTCAGTTTAATCTCTCTACCTGTTTATACACTATTGGCCTAATGTAGCTAGTTTGGACAACATTATTGGGTACATGCTGTATTGAGTTTATTATAAACTCACCAGTGCTTTATGGCTAAATACAAGGTTGGTAGTTCCTAAAAGCTTTTATCTATAAATAATGATCATTACACGTGAGTTAATTAACTTCTCAAGGGGTCTTTATTGGCATAGTGGTCTTTAAAGAGATCTTTCTTTGACCATGTTTGAAAACAAATCGTGTGCTAGTGATAACACAGCCAGATGGAAAACTTAAAACAATTAAAAAGCTGTTGTGTGAAGTTTGTTTCTAGGAAATTGTCAATAGAAGAGCTTCCCTCAATGGGTAGTCACCTAGACAGCACAGCTGTGATGTTGTCCTTGTGTTGAAATTTGCATGAATTTGCATTACAAATATGGTCATTCTTGAGTTCTGGACAAACTTGAATTTCTGTTGCAAAGTTCCTTCTCTACATATGCATGTGAATGGAACTGATGTTGCGTGAGTGGCTTTACAAGTTTTCCTTGTTTATGCTTGATCATAATCGGCGGTTTGAATCTGTTTAGTACACAAGCACTGTGACCTACTTCTGCCTGGTGATACCCTGACTACCTGCTGCTTTAGCTCATGGAGAAATGGAAACTGTTAAAGGAAGATCATGGTGTCAAGCAGTTTCTGACGCATAACAGACATCATTGCTGGTAGAAATTGTACTAAGTGCTTTAAGGGGTTTGTCAGAAATCTATATTAAACATTCGCTGAACTGGCACTGGAACAAACTACAAACTGATTACATTTGAAACACAGGACCACAGAGAATCTACCTGTGCATATGATCTTTGCTCTGTGTGTGTAGGTGTGTGTAGTGATGTATTTACCGTGTATATTGGTTATACTGGTAATGTGTAGGGGTTATTCTAAGAGATGTTCTGGGATGAGTGGAAGGCTCAATGTATAAAATGTCACTTCTTCCCCAGATCTACAATATGACATTGAGCCTGTCAGCTTTCTTCGAGGCCCAGATCATCTCCATCATCTCAGACTACAAGTCGGCGGTGCAGAACCAACGGCGTAGCCGACAGAGACTGAGCTACCGCAAACGCCTGCGCAGCAGCAGCAGCAGGAGCAGCAGGAGCAGCAGTAGGAGTAGGAGCAGTAGCAGCAGTAGCAGAAGCAGGAGCAGCTGCTGTCTGCCCACCAGCCAGCCCTCCAGGTGACC
>JABJVR010008374.1:0-10694 GCA_025773905.1 Chitala chitala | reverse complement strand
ATAGGAAAATTAGGTATTTCAGTTACCCTCTGAAATACAAATCTCTTCTTTATTGTTATTGTGTGCATATATATATATAGATATATATATATATATATATATATATATATATTACAACAGAATCTGTTCTCTGCATTTAAGCCACCCCCTGGGGGAGCAGTGGGCGGCCACATGCAGTGCCCAGGGAGCTGACGTTAAATGACTTGATGAAGGACACAAGTGGGAGGTGGACCAGGATTCAGACAAGGGGTCTTCTACATCCAAAACTAATGGTCAACCTACTGAGCCACCATTAGTCATCAGTCATATGTGTATGTCTGTTCTTCACATACTTGCTTGTCTGTGTGTTTGTGTAAGAGTTGTGTGACCTCTGTAATTTTGAGACCATGTGTTCTAGTTTATATACCTGCATTTGTTTTTTTTTGTGTAGAATTTGTTGCATGTGTATTTGTGGAGTGATGAGTGACAAGTGTCTTCAATATTTTGTGTATCTACAATTTCTTGTGTAAAGCACTTTGAAGCACATTGTTGTGAAAGGCGCTATATAAAAATAAATTGAATTTAATTTAATTGAAGTGTATTTTCAGCGAGAAGCTGTATGACAGCTGATGTGGGCAAGTGAGCCTCACCATGCCATACCATCTGTTCACTGCATGAATGTTGTTGCAGGCAGAAAACTACTGCACTGGCCCCTCCCCCTGCGCCCACCCCCACCTTCATCCTCAGTCTGCCACAATTACAGAAAGTATCGTGAGCCAGGTTTTAGGAAAACCAAATTGTTGGCATTGCAGCCCTGAGTCTCATCACTCAGAACTCCAGTTCCAATGCAAAATGCAAGAGGCAGGAAAGTCATTTTGGGGGTGGGTCCTTTTGCGTATTTGGCAAAGTGCCTTTCTTAAGTAATTCCAGAGTAACTCAGTTCCATGTGGACCTGCAATGTGAGATTCGAGAATGTTTTCGACCCAACCTATATGTCTTAGATGACGGTGGTGCTGCAGGGCATCCAAATGGGACCACCAATAACGTGTCTCACCCTCACTTTGACAGCCTGGGTGTGGAATTTGTATAGACTGAATGGCACATTTGTCGACCCTCTACTCTTTCATTGCTCCATCTACTCTAGTTTTAGAAGCAGGATATTGCTAAAGATTTAGATATCCAGCAAATTCATTTTTTTCTAATTTCCTAATTTTTCCTCAATATTTATTCTATCTTTCCCATTCCAGATCCCTACATTTGGTTTGCTTTCTGTCCCCTTACTCTCCCCACTCCACTTTTTGTTTTCATATTCGTTGTAGTCCCTATTCCCCCATCCCATAAAAATTACCCACTATCCAACCAGCGTCCAGATGTCTCCAGCTGTTACCTACACTCTCCAGAGATGGTAAAAACTACTCCTTGTTAACATAGCTCTCCTTGAAAACAGCTAAAAGGCAAAGAAATCTGACCTAAATTATATTAGTCCTTGCAACTTAAAGTTACATCAACTTTGTTTTAAAATACACACACACAAACACACAAGGTCTCTAACCCAATTCCATTGACATCTCTGTGCCCTGTGTTTCTTTTTCTCCAACCCCCCCAAAGAAGACATCTGAAAGTGCTGCTTCAGCCCAGCCTACAGCCAGTGAGCCCATCGAGGGAAACTGGAATGATGTTAATGTTTTGAAGAGGCAGAACCGTAGGCAGGAACACTCAGACATTTTTCCCAGCTCAGCACTGGTCTGTAGGGTGGGGGTTATTATTGGGGTAATATGGGCACGGGAATCTCCTAACACAACATCCTTTTGTCTGCTCCTGTCTGTACAGGCTTGGGCTGTGGTTGTCCCCTCCCCCACTGTACCAGGGACAGCAGCTCTCTAATCAGTGAGCACACCATGATGACGGCTCTGGGACACTTCTTCACTGTAGATCCAGGAAGTAAAGGAATGTGCACACAGGCCCAAGCTGCTCACGAATGTCACTTGCACAAGGCTGCCTCTGAACACAGGGAATGGTGTGTTTCTACCTTATTTATTCATTGTTTGTTCCATGCGCAGGCCTAGCCCAGTCTGAAGCACTGGACTGAGAAGGAGACTTCCCTGTTCTTTACTGTTTGGGTGTGCTATACCACTGACTCTCAGGCTAAGAGTTACAAAAACCTTCCTCAGTGATTGTGTATCCACAGACAGGTGATTGTTTCACCTACAGGTTCCACTGTCTAATCATTTAAGATGTTTTTAGGTGGGAATCACCCATATGCAGACATGCAGGTATTTCCATTTACACGTGCACACAAACTCTTATGTGTGAGCTGTCAGGGAGAGAACCTAATGTAGAAGGTGCGCGCACATACCCGATGGCGGGTGGGTGAGCACGGGGCTGTTACGAACCGACAAATTGAACCGACAAATTGACTTTTGTTTAAAAACAAAATCAAGAACAAAAAGGTCACACAGACACATACCCTTTTGCAGGACAGTACTGGTACTCCTGACATGTGGTAAACCTCGCTGTACAAATTCTGGACTGGACAAAGCAGTGTCTCATACCTCGCAGTGCAAGGAGGGATTGAAGACGCGGGACTGCTGGGTGGGTGTTCAAATTGTTTTGGGAAATGTCACAGGCCACTTTCACAGAAGCGTAGGAATCAAAAACTGAAATGCTTTGAACAGAACAGAAAAATAAGACAAATGGGAAAATGTATGCTCATCTAGCAGACATAAAACTTCATTAAATTTATTGTCTGTGAAGTAAAAAAAATCAGTTTTGTTAACTAAGAGTTAATATTTTCAGTGAAATTGACTGTATTCATTTTAGTATTTTATAATACCACTTCAAATTAAATACATTTTGCAATAGCAAATTCCTTGAAGGAATTAAAACCAGTGACCTTCTCAATGAAATTGGTCCTCTTAACCTCTGCACTTTTGCTGTCATTTCTTTCCAGTCCACCATGATTGATTTCCAGTAGTTAAAAAATTAAAAAATGGCTCACACATTAACTGCCCTTTTTAGCAGGCCCAGACTTTGATATGTTAGTAAGCAGTTAGGTACAGCCAGTGTGTGCATGTGTGTCTGCTGACAATGAACTGTAAAATACTGAATTCATTCTCTATCCTTTCTTCACATACCTGGAGGGAAAGGGCTATGGTTTTAAAGAACATGCTAGCTTTTCTCTTCCATCTTCCTGAGCAGAGTGTGAGATCTCCTTTCCCAAAAGCCATGAGAATCAAGGACCTCCACCCCACACCTAATCCTCTGCACCCTCCCACACCTCCCTCCCCCTTGAGAAACAGATTACGCTAAATGCTTTTTTCTCTGCTTATGCTTGCCAAAATTTGTCCCTGTTTCAACTCTTACAGAATCCCACAAAAACTTTGAGAAAAAACATTGAAGCTGGTGCCAAAACTTTTTTTTTCTGTCATCATTTTAAATTTACTTATATTTGTTCTAGTACAAGAAGAATTGGTTTTATCACTGATAATTGGGCTTGGGAGAGAAAGAGAATCATGATTCATATAATCACTTTAAAATGGTTGTTTTCGTGACGTAGTCCTATGCGGTGTGTCTAAGTGAGCAAGTTACAGTGTCTTTGGAGCAGATGTCTATGTGTACACAGCTAAGTGTGGCTGAAAACAGGGTCAATCACATGACCACAGGCCAGCACATACCAGTAATTCCCAGGTCACATTGCAGTTTGAGTGCTGCCCACATGTCTGGAGGAGTTCCATGTGCTGTTTTAATGTGTCAGGGTATGGCTGCCCAGCCCCTTTCCAGGCAAATCCAACACCTGAAGTACACTGGGCCACTGTGCCCCATGAGAGTGACTCAAGTGTATAGCCAATCATTCTGTGGTGCCCAACTCAGCAACTCGGTTGCACCCAACTACATGGGTGAAAACAAGAGAAAAGAGCCACACATCTTAAATCAATGTCTGTTGTTTCTGCAGATATTTTCTTGAAATTGTGGCTCGTTACACAATCTGAAAATGTAGAAGAGCTTTACAATGAACAACGAACACAAGTAGCATATTACAGAGCAACTGGGAATAATCTAGGAATAAATCTTGAAAAGATAAATTTAACCCAAATTCCTTCCATAAAATGCAGAAAGCATTGCAAACAATTTTAGGAGAAAAATAACTTAACAAGAGGTATTGCAAACAACATAATAATCATAAATACTGGAAAAAATTACTCCAGAAGACTGGCTGAAGTTTTAGCATACATAAATTTTCTGTAGTATTTATGGTGTAGTAGAAGCAGAATGCAGAGTTAGTCTGTTCAATGCTGACAGTCTTCGGTCCAGAAGTCTGACATCACAAGCAAGCTCGTGTTACAGGAGAATGCAGTGCCTGTTGCAGTTTTCCATACACAGGCAACAAGGCAGTAAGCGTACTGTGCAACTGCCCTGTTATATTCATGTCTGGGAGTGCTGGAGTTTGGGAGTGGGGGGGGGGCGATTGGCAGTGAAATAGTGGACAAACAGCAGCTGCACTTTACTATCCCAAATGGCTTTGGAATGTTTTGGGGAGGAGCAGAGCAGCCAGAGAAGCTGTTAAGGGTCACATTTACATACTCATATATGACCAGCTCTCCCTTCAATCCACATTGACTTAAATGGTGCTAAGACACTGTACTGTACATTGAGTCAAGGCATGACGGCTGTAATCCTAACTCCACATGATGTCCACTGATGCATATGGCTGAAGAAATGGAAGTGTAAACAGTGGCCAGGAGTACTACCATTCATAACCATGTGTTCACAGCTCTGACTTTTGCAAAGTCTGAAAAAACGCAAAGCACTGCCATTGATTCATAAGGATACCCACATATTTTTAGTGCTGTGGCATTAGTCATCGTCTTATTTCCACAAATGTACAGAGAACCATACTATGAATATACAGACATATCACACACACACAAAGATACTACACCAATTACTTTGCAACTCCATCACCTTCTGACAAGCCTATTACTAACATCTCCTCACAAGCCAGACCACAGTTTACAGGACCACACAAGTAGAAATATTCACTTTTCTCCGGGGTTCAAGAATTCTTCCCCCTTTAACAATGCCCTCTGAGAAGCAAGGGAAACAAAACATGAAGATGACAACGTGCAGGGCGCATAGATGATCTGATGTCACAGCCTGTTTATATACCACATCATCACGGGTAAATTCTGAGTTACATTTGTGGCAAAGGGAGCTTTTTAAGTGGATTTAAATTTTGCCACATGTGTGCGTAGTGAACGGTCGAGTTGGGGCTGTGGGGATCCTGTGGGAAGGAGTAGTGAACAAATATGCTCTTGAGCCTAGAGTTGGGGGGGGGAGTTCTTCAGTTACACATGCAACAAATCACAGGCTTGTATGTCTTCAGCAGCCATATAAAACATGTGTTTGTAGTCTTCCCCCACCTCCATGATCTTTCTTCCTGATCACGCCATAGGGGCGTGGCCTTTGTAGCTCATGCCTAAACCAGTCAAGATGATGGACAGTGCACACAGACTGGCCATGATCGCAGGCCAGAATGTGTGGTTGTCCAAACTCACAAAGCTGATCACATGTCTACACACGTGGGCAAAAGTAAAACAGTGAAACATGGTCAGCAGACATTGTAATGATATAGGAATTTTTTTAAGTGCTAGAAAGATAAATTTTGTTGTTTCATTAAAAACTAATTTGAAAAAGTCTGCTTTGTCATGCTTGACAAAAACAAGATCAATTAAGATGGTAAACGAGTCTCAAAATGACACCTAAAATTGGCAATAACGTTTTCCTTACTGTTTTTTAAACTAGTGACATATTCATGTTTGAAATTCCCAAAGCACTCCTGATTGTTTACAGTTCACGCTTTCAGTATTGTTATATTAATGAATGAAGATAAACCATGTAAACTGCTAATATTCTGAATCTATATTATTGAAGCAGTGATTATTTTCATAACACTTTCCCACACTGTACTTAAATTAAAAGCCAAATAGTGCCCTTCATTGCATTCTGTGGTAAATAAAAAATGCTTTTCTTAGCCAAGATTCATAGGGACCATGTTCAAAAGCACTTTGCTTTTTCACTTCAGGACCAAGATATCGATTGCTATATCTAAATATAGGCTATCAGTATACAAAACAGGCCATACGAAACATCTTGTCCAGTGATTGTACCAGAGGGCTACATTCAAATTTAATAATATAAACCCTTACTTAACATTGGCCTGACTACACCAGCAGCTTTTCGAACATTAGGATAAGGGCCTAGTTTTATGCAGCTTCATGTGGGATTCTCAGACACTTTCTGGTTAGCACTGTCTCCATAGCCAGGGTGGGAGGGAGAGAATTCAGTCTGGCTTCAGTTTTATGTGGTGTTTGGGTTGGGTTTTCGAGTTTTTTTCCCACAATCCAAAGACACTGTGATGTGGGGGAGAACATTTATGGGCTGGACCATCATTGTTAAGAACAAGTTCTTAACTGATGGTACCTGGTAAGGAAATGTATTCTTCTTAATGCTGTCATCACTTGTACCATGTGAGTCTTGCTTGATAAACATTATACTCAAGATGGTGCTGAGCTTCAGCCAATCCATTTGACCCAGCTACTTGCTATCTAACTGAGCTATTCATTATCTGACCCGTCTGCTCATCACTTCACTGGGCTACTCACTACCTGATTCCACTACTCACTATCTGATTCCACTAGTCACTATCTGATTCCACTACTCACTACCTGATTCCACTATTCACTATCTGATTCCACTATTCACCATTGGCCTGGCTGCTTATTGTCTGACCCAGCTACGACTCTGTGAAGGGGGCATGGCTGGCATTCCAGCCACACAGCACAGCTGAAGCCCAGTGATAGCTAAGAGTGAGGGGAGGATGAAGTCAAAATGAGAGAGAGGCAGCTGTAAATTTAATTATTCCTTCTAAATATGGATGGTGTGGTCCAGGGCACAGGATGACCTACTGTCTCTGTATCCATGTGGACTGAGATTGGCATGGGATTCCTGTAAATTTCTGATTTACTCTCCTGTGTGTCTTGCTAGGGAAAAATCACTTTTTTCATTCTGGGGCTGGACAGGGAAGGAAACTGTTTCCTGCCTGCCACCTTTGGCATTTAACAAGGACATGGGCTTTGATGGCCTGAGGCGAGACCTGGTGTGTCACAGACAAGTGAGTCAAGTGCAAGGAATGCTCAGAAACAAAGTGTGACATGTGCAGCAATCTCACTGAGCACAATCGTGCCCAGTGTTTTAGTACAGAGAATGCAGATGACACACCCCCTTCTCTTGCTCGATATCCGTGGGAGTCTAATCAAGAAGGTTGTGCAATTGGGTTATGTTGGGCCAGACTTGCTGGAAATTATCAAATGAAGCCAGGGGGAAAAATGTTGCAAAATAGGATATGGAGACCAGAACACACACTTTCCACTATATGCTGAAACTCATTAAATGCAGTCTAGCAGAAATACAAACTAAAGTGGACTTGCTGGGTATGTTCATAGTGGGACACTTGCTGCTACTAAATACAGGGAGACTGTGAAGGGAATGGCTTAAGGAGTCATTGATACTGTAATTCATAACCAGGGTGTGTGTGTTCAGATGCTGATCATGTCCAAGAAAACACATCCAACACTATGAAGAGTGATGTCTCTGGACCTTAAAGGCACACAGGGTGTTCTGTGCTTGCTTACGTGTGTGCACGTGTAAACATGTGTGTGCTTGCCTATCTTTGTGGCCAGTGTTTGTGGGGGTATCTGTGCAAGACACTGTGTATGTGAGTGGTTGACATTGCAGCTGAATGCCAGTGTGTATGTGCATGTTTAAGTAAATGCCAGGGTATATAAATAAATCAGTGTGCTTGTGACCATGAATATTTAGAACCAGAGAAATCCAGTATTACAATGAGAGCTAAGGCTGGCACTGCAGCCCCCTTACTGTCTATCCAGCATGCGCTCACGTTGTTCATGTATATGTTCTATACCAGGAGACATCACAGTTCCTGCCCTGGGGAAGCCAAATATCATCTGCACCTGACTCATTGAGCACTATCCTGTCCCTATCCCCCCAGAACACCATTTAGCACAATGCTGACAGCCCTAGATGACTACACCAGTAGGCTCATTAAAATAGCTGGGCATTTTCACCGACAAGGGAGGCTGTCTGTGTGTTTAAAAAGGGGTCAGCTGAGAGGCCAGCTACATTACAACTGGCCAGAACCCCCCTCACCCAATACCACAGTCCCTGTCATTATGAAGAAAACACTGGGTTTATTGCCAGTTTTCATGCATGTTGTCTTGCAATCTTTATTAATCCTTGAGCTTTTTCTGTTTCCATATCCAAAGAATTACAACAGCTTCCACATGGGGCCATGCCCAAAGAAAGACTAACATTGTGGAAACGTTGTATGTCATACAAACCAGGGACACCACAGCTCAGACGATGACTTTATTTATATTTGTTTTGCTGACATATCAACAGTTAGTGAACATCTTGCCAAGTTCGGGCTGTGTTCCCTATGCCTAATTCTCCCACTGGCTTCCAGGGAGGAAAAATAAACATACAGTACTTCACTGAAGAAGATGAAGAAGAAGACAGTTTGACTCATTCGCAAGCCTTAACTGGGAGTTCTGGTCACAGGGTGTGGAGAGGACGATGTGGGACCACAGACCTATCAGCAAGTGGGCAAGTTACTTGCGGGGACCTCAGCTGCAAGCTATATAGCAGAAATGAGGTGTAGGATGTTAAAAAAAATGTCTTACATATTTTTGTGGGGAAGCCTTAACAGGAATTTAATATTAAACACTGAACAAAATTACTTTGAAATCACAGCAAACAGCAGCCAGTCAGCAGGTCAGTCCAATCTCCTTTCCACAGATATTGCTTATTATGAATGCTTATGAAGCCTTCAAAGAAGTGAAACCTCTGTCCTTTATCTGCTTGGAGTAGTAAATGAAAAATGGGGGTGTAAAGGCAGTTATTGGAGAGTTGTGATGAGGAGTGTGACTGAAAGCAACCCATCTGTCGAAATGCCACAATAATCAAAGAGCCTAACAAAAACACACCAGCTTGCTGTGCTGGAATAAAAAGTACTCATGATTCCTCATTCTCTTTTGTGCGCAGTGTACACATAAACTCTATTGCTGCTCCTATCTAGTCAGAGAATCCAAGCATAAATCAGCTTTGTTACTACAGCACAAACCAGGGCTCCAGGAAGCCTCCAGTACTGCTGCTTCACTTCCACAGTCTGTCCTCTGGGGACGCTCTTTAAAACACATCACACTCTCAGGGGGAGGGAAGTAGGTGACATAGGGACAGGAAGACACTGCTTGATGCTCTCCACAGTCCATTAGTGCCAGGAGCTCTGCATTCTCTGGATTCCTCACAAGCTTGCAAATGGATTTCATCAAGCCCAGAACACTTAGGACAACATTGCCACTTTGTTGGGAGGCTGGGTTTGTTCCCCCACCCAAAGCTATATTCACTGTGGTCTGCACTCCACCGTGACCTCACGGCAATGTGATGATCACCAGCTCCTCAAAGGCAACTTTCATCCAAACAATCAGGGTGACATTGGAAATGAAAAAGCATGTCACAGTTTGTCCCAATTTACTTTACTGAGCATATTTTGCTGCTTAATTAGTACTCTTGTTCCAGGTCTTTCAGAGGTCAAAGAGGAAGAGTCAGTCATAGCCCTGACTCAGTGGTTGTAAACCAGGTCTGGCAGGTGCTTTAATTTTTGAGGAATCCCTGATATAAGAGTTACACTAAAATGAAATCCTCTCTCATGTGCCAAAAAAATGAGGCTCTAGACCCACAGTGGATTAACATGCCCTGTCAATCACTGTCTAGGGTAGCCCAGTGGGAAGGGTGCATTAACAAATAAGAAATGGATTATGCTCATTAGTAACTGACAGTGTGTTATAGTCCCAGATATTGTGTTCTTTGAAGCCTTCTATCACTGTTGCTGTCATGTGGTATTTGACCTACATAAGTGGTGGAAGCTAAAATCCCATTATACCAAGCATAGAATGTATACGCTTGTGTCTGCACAAGCCAGTCTGTATAAAAGTCCTTGCTAAACACAATAAATAATGGAAGTGATATTATGAACTCTCTCTCAGTATGGATTGCAGAGCATCTTAGCTGAACAGGATCCTTCTCCCATAAAGCACTTTTGTTCATAGGTTCAAGGTGCTCATCTTACCTCTATTGAGCAAGATCCACTCCAGGGTATTTGTGTGGTGCTGGAAGTAAGGGGTCAGTGAGTGGTGGAGTATACCCTGTGTAGCTGGAAATAAGGGGTCAGTGAGTGGTGGAGTATACCCTGTGTAGCTGGAAGTAAGGAGTCAGTGAGTGGTGGAGTATACCCTGTGTAGCTGGAAGTAAGGGGTCAGTGAGTGGTGGAGTATACCCTGTGTAGCTGGAAGTAAGGGGTCAGTGAGAGGTGGAGTATACCCTGTGTATTTTCACACTGTGACCAGAATTCAAGATGACAGTCCTCATGCCAGCGGCACGGTGGCATGGTGGTTAGCACTGTCGCCTCGCACCTCCAGGCCTGTGGCTTGATTCCTGTTTTGGGTCTGTGTGTGTGCAGTTTGCATGTTCTCCCTGTGCTTGGTGGGTTTTCTCCGGGTTCTTTGGTTTCCTCCCACAGTCCAAAGACATGTGGGTTAGGTTGATTGGTGTCTCCAAATTGCCTGTAGTGTGTGTGTGTG
>JABJVR010008373.1:0-10696 GCA_025773905.1 Chitala chitala | reverse complement strand
ACCTGGAGCCCATCCCAGAGCACATAGGGCGCAGGGCAGGGGACACCCAGGGCGGGGCGCCAACCCACCACAGTGTTGACAACATAATAAGAAAATACTTAGAATTTTTTTTTTAAAGCTTGAACTTTCATGCTGTTCTCTAACCAGGTGTGTTTAATTAGCCAGTCAGGAGTGTGTTTCCCTGTCTGGTAGCTGTGCTATATCCCACACCGCATACATTAATCATACAATGCTCTAAATGCTCTAGTAAACTTGCGCAATTCAGGAAAAGCACTAATAACCACTTGAGAACTCACAAGATCACAAACATTAAAGAGAGGAACACACTGTTTTTATGTTCTCAAAGAACTGTGGTTTATTCAAGGTCATGTTTCTACTAACATTCTGAACTGAAATTGGGAGGAGTGCTGTGGTTCCCTAAAAAGTTCAGACTTAAGTTATATTAGAAATACCAAAGTTTGGATGTATGACAATGCCTAGGAATAAAACACATAACTGATGTCAGCCTCTGCAAGCTGAAAGGAAAGTTTATGCAATTGAACCAAAGAACTAAGGGAAAACCCTATAATTTACCATGACCTATTTAGCATAGGGGAAGTGGAGACGTCCCACTTTTAAAGTGTGACAAGAATACGCACGTTATTCTGACCTAAATAAAGTTGTGCGCATACAGCACAATTTGTACGCATAGTTTTTTTTTATGTTTAACAACTCATTGCCGGTTTAGCTCAGATGAAAATGAAACTTTGAGAGATGAAATGTACTAGTCAAACCACTATTACAAATATATGCTGCTTAATGTCACCTTTAGTTTTTTAATTTCCCCCCATTGTTTGTGTAGCTCAGAGGTGTTGGGCGGCCTGGGGTGTAACTCATTAATACGAGACACGGTCCGGGTATTCCCCGCACAATGTGCGGCCAGCCTGACATGGGGTATACAGTACAGGTAGTTTGAAATCACTAGCTCACTCAGTTAATGTCTTTGATCTCAAAAGCTACACATGGAGAGAATATGCAAGCTCAATGCAGGGAGTCAAGTCCACAAGACATGACACATTAGCTGAAAATGCTACTACCATTCTGCCCACGTTTCACACCTTCCACATATGAGTATGTATAAAAAACACTTCTGCCACCAAGAAAAAAGGAGAAATTAAGCATTCATTTTAGTGTATTTTAAATTAGGTAATTTTTTGAACTGGTTTATAATTATTTTTTAAGTTATCAGTACATAAAAAAGGGTCCTTGCAATGCATATATATAGTCTGTAAAAAGATGAAAAGTATATTTACTGTGTGTATATATGAGTATTTGTACACGTGCAATGTAAAGTGGATGTTCGATCTTTGATCTTGTTTACTTGAACAGCCACTAAACATCAGTGTACTTGCCATGTGTTTTTTTCTTTATTTTCATTTCCTGTTATTTTTATGGTTGTACAGACAAGATAGATCCAGCAATATAATTACATGGACATTGATGCAGTTTGACATACACAACAGATTTTAGCAGTTTCATTTGTTTATTTATTTAACTTATTTTTATTTTTTATAGGAAATATGTAGTAGCATTCTGTGAAGCCATAACAGCACAAGGTCATGTCAACATTTACCAGATAAACATTCTGATTTATATCTGTTTAAATGTACAAACTTTTAGGTTTTGAAATACTGTTTATAATTAAATTGCAGTCATAATATTTAATATATAATTTCCAATATAAGCAATTGTATGTGACAAGTAAACACGATTCTGATAAAATGGATTCGATAACATTTTACTTTTTTGTAAATGAAATTATAATTTTAAAAATATATACAAATAACTGTTATTAAAAACAGAGCACCGAACACACATAAAATGATACACATAACTGTCACCTAAAAATTTAGTAACTGTTAGAAAAAAAAAATTAAGGATTCGAACGATTATATACTACAAAAGTGAAAAAAAGTTGCAGTGGTGCAATGGTAGGGTGTCTGACTCTGGACCAGAAGGTTCTGTCTGCGAATCATCTCAAGATCAGTTCTTACAGTCCACATGCAGTGTCCCCTTCTACAAGGAGATACTTGGCACTCAAGTCACATCAGGAATAAGTGGCCAGGTGGCAAAATGGGTAGCATATCAGGCTGGGATGCAAAAGTCACCTGGTTTGAATCCCAGCCATCAGGGGTGTCCTTGAGCAAGACACCCAGCAATAGTTCATTGTAACACGTGAAATGTTATAAATCGCTTTGGATTAAAGTGTCTCCTAGATGCATAGATTAAAGCCAGATTTTAGACCACAGTATTAAATTCTGACAATCTCTGCCAAATCTTGTATTACAGACAAATTTTATTTATTTATTTTTTTGTACAGGGCCAGATTACCCATGAGGCTAAGTAGGTTGAATCCTAGGGGCTCTGAGCAAAAGCAATCTTTAAAAATTATTTCTAAATATTTTTTTATCTAGTTGTAATACTGCCCTGAAAGCCCTCTTAATTTTGTCTCCAGTTGACAGAATGAAAACGTAGCTTTTAAGGCACAACACACCTCTGTAAAATAGCAGCAGTGGATGAGATTTTTGTCCTTTCTTGCACCTGTGTACTTAATTGAAGCCCAGGGGTCCACCCATCCATCCATCCATTATCTTAACCGCTTATTCCTGGTGAGGGTCGCGGGGAAGCCTGGAGCCAATCCCAGGGCACATAGGGCGCAGGGCTGGGGACACCCAGGGCAGGGCGCCAACCCACCACAGGGCACACACACACACACACACACACACACACACACACACACACTACGGGCAATTTGGACACACCAATCAACCTAACCTGCATGTCATTGGACTGTGGGAGGAAACCGGAGCACCCGGAGAAAACCCACCAAGCACAGGGAGAACATGCAAACTCCGCCCAGGGGTCCAGTCACAACTTAATCCAGCCCTGTATCTGCTGCACCGTTAGGGCCTGTCAACCTGAAAACGAAGCAGGTTTAAATTCACGTGCAGTGAATGTAAAGTAAAATGTTAACATCACTTAACGTTAATTATAAAAAAAAGTTTGTGATATCTGGTTTATTTTATGAGTGTTGAAGTTATAAAACTTAAACTACATATTGTAGCTGCCTGAGAGATGCACAAAGGCCAACAGGCGGCTCCGTGAAGCGCAGGACAAGTAGGGGCTGTCAGTTACACATGTCTGAACACAGTGGGGGCTGTCAGTTACACATGTCTGAACACAGTGGGGGCTGTCAGTTACACGTGTCTGAACACAGTGGGGGCTGTCAGTTACACGTGTCTGAACACAGGGTAATAGTTTGTGTTCTCTTTGCGTTGCCTCTTCAAAATATTCGTCAAATGTTTTAGAAAAAATGGCGCTGGTGTACTAATTCACTAACTGAATATATGAAATTAAGCAACAAATTTAAAAGTGTAACAAATAAATTTAATAAATTTAAATAATTAAATGGCAGTGGTATAAATATGATTTTTTCAGGATACAAAAATACAATTTATAGTAACCTCATAGATATATATTACATTTAGTCTAAAAAAATTAATCTCTAATTATTTTATAATAAAACTATTAACTTGTGATGAACAAAAAATATTCTTCACTGCTTAAAATATTTTTATTCAAGCTTTTATTGTTAGGAATTTGTATTTTAAGTAGACACAATGATATAAATAAGTTAATTTAAAAATTTTTCAATTAAAAGATGTAAGTCCATAGGTTAAAAGTTGGTATGGGAAAATTTCCAAGACCGGACATTCTGAATTTGGCTCATGTGGAAAACCCAGGCACGTGATATGTTTCCGCGCTGTACCGGTATAAAACCTGCTGAAGCCGAGGCACCAGAACACACTCTCCTTGCCTTCTCTAAGAGAACAACCACAGAAGATGGCCCAATTCAGCCTTACTGCTGTCTCTCTGATGTTCCTGCTGTCAGTGGGCTGGTTCTACACTCATGTCAGTGCAGGTATGTGCTCTCATTCTGATGCTCGCTGACCTACTTCTGGGTCACTTGACCTAAATTAAAGGAGCTTTACTGTCTCACTGGAGGCACCATTGATACACCGTTCACTTTCTGAGAAATGGTTCACAGAGCTTCACTCTACTCTGACTAAACACTTTGTGGGCTGACAATGGACTGGATCTATGCATAACGTTCATCTTAAAATTAACGAGTTGTGTCCCATAGTCATGATTCAATGTACAGCAGCAATTAGGAGAACATTCCAGAAAACCAACAGGCATTTGTATTAATTTGCACTTCTTTTACTCCGTCAAATGTGTTTCTCTCCATTCGGTAAAATGCGTCATAGACCAGGTTACGGTAATTCTCGGCCCATGACTAAGTCACACCCTTTAGATGTTGCATTTCATAATGTACAAAGAAAGGCGAAGGATATACTCTTAAAATTCATTGTAATGTCTGCTTTTTGCAACAGCTTGCTGCTCCAAATATTCAAAACCAGAAATTCCAATTGAAGTGATCAAGGGTTACTCAGTACAGACCAATCGCGGGAGATGCAACATCAACGCAGTGATGTAAGTACCTGCTGAAATTTTGAGACAGATTTTAAAATGTGTATTGTAAATATATAACATTTTAGAATGGGTATTGTACTTGTTATTAAAGGTTTATTTTATTTTATTAATTAATTTTTATTTACTTATAACTTTTATATTGTATGTTACTTACACATACAAACTGTTTTAGTATAGCAAACTAATCAAATTAAACAAAACGTTTTATTGGTTAAAAAAAAAAAAAAGTATTAAAAACAGGTGCAATGCAACTCCAAGAACGATTCTGGCTTTATTGGTTAGAGAATAACATTTAAGACTTTCTACTTTAGTTGGTATAATGAGATAACCTCACCTCACAACTGATAAAGGTATAATTCAATACTTTCAATACTGAAATGAACTTTTACATTTTATAGCTTCCACACGTTCAAAGGCTTACAGCTGTGTGCGAATCCTGATGCCCCCTGGGTGATGGAGCGGATCAAGAACTTGAGGTGAGGCTTGCTGCTGTTCCTGCTGCTGTTCCTGCTATTCACGCTGCTGATCCTATTGAGCTCTGCGTTTCAGGCTTTGTTCCAAGAACCTGCAAGAATAAGAAGAAGCAGGGAGTGGATAATTTGTCATTTCACTTACTTTTGTTTGTTCTTTGTTTTCAGGGAAAAAGTGAAACAAATGAGGAAGAAGAATGGCACATCCCCGGAAAAATCCACCTTCCCCTGATTCTTCTAACTTTTACGTTATTTTACATAAATGTACTTTTACATTTTTACAGTTTTCATTCAGTATAATTATATTATTCTTTTAACTGACTGTGTGCAGCTTCAAGTTTGAGAAACAAAACGTATTGTAAATCAATTGATATAGATCAAAAGCATATTGCTTTGTCTGTCAAACTTTAATGGTATCTCTCATTCACAGAGATGCACTGCCTTGTGTTGTGCCATTATGTACTCATATAATATTTGCTTTAATATTGTATCTTTGCTAAATAAACTTGAACTAGATTTTAACCAGTGTTCAGCTGTTATGTCCTGGCTACCAAAATGGGTACAGCTTAAATAACAGTCCTTTATGTTAGAAGAGATCAACTAGATATCAGATTTTGCAATATCTGATGGAATATTTCTAACCTTTAATTATTTGAACAAATATGCAAATGTATTAAAAAGCACAGGGTGTTTACTGCATATATAAAACTCTAATGTCTGTTCGTCTGTCAAACAATTACAATTAACTGTTTCACGAGTCTTAATTGAAAGCATATGAACTGATATGTTCTGGAAACTTAAAAAATTTTAGGTAGCGGCAACCTGGTGGGCACTTGACAGGCGCACGCGGTCCCTGCAAAGCCATCTGTTGCCCAGTCAGCCCACAAACACAGGAGAAACGTCAGTTAAACAGCAGAATGCTGCAATATGATCACATTCCATTTGAAAATTTGTGTATTAGTAGGGAAGACATTGTTTCATTGTTGCTACATAGTTCCAATACACCAAAAAATTATGCTGTACATGCTAAACACACAGTGGCGTGGTGGTTAGCACTGTCGCCTTGCACCTCCAGGCCTGGGGTTTGATTTCCCCCTTGGGTTTGTGTGCCGTTTGCATATTCTCCCGGTGCTGGATGGGTTTCCTCCCACAGTCCAAAGCCATGTAGTTTAGGTTGATTGGTGTGTCCAAAGTGCCCAGTGTGTGTGTGTGTGTTGGCCCCCTGCCCTGAGCCCTATGGGCTCCAAGCTTCCCCATGACCCTTAACAGGATGTAGTGGTATAGAAAATGACTGCCTGACTCTAAACACAAAGTAATGATGACATAATTTCTGTCTGGGTAATATAACCCCAGGACATATTTGCTATCCCCCAGGCACATAAATGTTCAGAAATCACAGTCAACTGTAAATTTTAATGTTTGTAAACAATGTGGGGAAAGTTTACTGTTGTTTGCATCTAACTGTTTGTAATGTGACATAACACCCTCCCTAACTCCAAATCCTTACTTGGCCTTTTAAAAGCAACAGGCTTATCTGTATTTTGTGTTAGATTCATAGGTCCGCATATGTCACTAGTTCCACTTAAAACGTAACACCTTAAAAACTTCAAAATTTAAAACCAGTAAAAAAAAAAAAAAATTACACAGATTTCAACAGTCACTGGTAGTAGCAGTAGCGCTGCAAGGTTGTGTAGGAGCACAGTCCCATACTCCAGCTTTATGTATGCAGACCAGTTATAATTGGAATACCCTTGTAGATCAAATATCACCATCCCAATAAAAACTAACCAGTGAGTGTTCTAATAAATGTCAAAAATTAGGAAAGTGTGGGGAACACGTACACTAAATTTAAAACCAACAGAGCTATGACAAAGAGGAATAAGAAGACATTCAGTTTACCGGCATGTAGAAGACAAAGTTTACTAGCATGTTTTTGTGTCAGGTGAAACAGAAAGAGTTTGTAAGGAGTGGTGGGGGAAGACGGCTGATCACCGAGGCTGTGGAAAGGCCTGCTGTGTTTGCTGAGCAGAGCTGTCCCATAGACGCCAGCCTGCATTTCTGGTCCACTCTACAGTGGAGCACATGCAATAATCCAGTGGACAAAAAGTGATGGCATTTGAAAATCCGACAACTGAGAACTGTGCTTCACAGAAGTTAGACCAAAGGGATAATTGCAACATGTAAACTCCACACACACACACACACACACACACACACACACACACACACACACACATTTCTCTGTCCTGTGAGATTAGGTCTCACATTTATGTTTGCTGGATCATTTCCTCCCCTGGTGTTCTTATCATGGGCCCTTTGTGATATACTTTGCGTTGCTGCAGTTTATAAAACGTAGTTACAAACAGATTACATATTACTCTGTGTCATTTCTGCGGCTTTGTGATCTAGTTCATTTGTCTTGTTTTGTCATCACGTGAAAAGGTTCATACACCATGATTACACAAATGGAAAGTCCACACTTTCCTGTCAGTTCATAAATGAATTAATAGTTGAAGTTATTGCATTCAGTGCGGACAAGCCAAGTATTACTATGGTGATATGGAGACCTGTTAGGCAAAGAACCAATTTAGCTTTAACAAAAGAAGTATTACTGCTGTTAAGTTAAGGGGTTAGTTGATGTGTACGTGAAATCAGATGGCTTTGATTTGTACAGTTTTGTTCACTTCAGCTCTGCAGTCCACACTGCAGCCTCATCTTTTTCTGTTTAATGAGCTGTGAGAAATGTAAGGTAATCACATTAATATCAGATGGTGTATTTTAACAAAGTCTTTACACTGTATTGCAATGCATATGCAAATAGTAATCAATTTTACTACTCTAGTTTTCAAAAGATACAACTGTGATTGGCCTTTTGCACAAGGAAACTAGACTATCTTTGTGCTGTACATGCCAAAACTCGAGGGACACAAGTGATCAGATTGAATGTGGTAAAAACTTGCATTTATCATCAGAACTGTCATTAATTCTCATGTCATTATTCACAATAAACTGATGTTAGACCAATTGTACAAATATATATTAAGATGTTATACATAAATAGCTGTTGAAGGTAGACTTGTGAGTATAACACAGGCTGTGGCAATTTTCTTCTGAAAATTGAGTCTTCAGGTTTGAATGACAAGTAATGTTTCTTTTTTTCTCATGATACATCTGAGAGATTTATTCACGTACAATATCAAAACAATATCAAAGTACAATATCAAAACATCCATCCATCATCTTAACTGCTTATTCCTGGTGAGGGTCACAGGGAAGCCTGGAGCCCATAGGGTGCAAGGCAGGGGACACCCAGGGCAGGGCACCAACCCACCATAGGGCACACACACTACAGGCAACTTGGACACACCAATCAACCTAACCTGCATGTCTTTGGATTGAGGGAGGAAACTGGAGCACCCGGAGAAAACCCACCAAGCATAGGGAGAACATGCAAATTCCATGCACACAGACCTAAGGCAGGAATTGAACCCCAGGCCTGGAGGTGCACAGCAACAGTACTAACCACCATGCCACCATCAACATCAAAACAAGGTTTGGGAATTTACTGGTCAAAAGTTAAAATTTCCCACTTTTTTCCCAAAAAGCAAAGTTATTAGGGTGAGTAAGCATTACTCTTACTTTTGAAATATTCAGTGAGAAAAAATAAGAAAAATTACATCACACCCTCAATACATCCTCAAATCTGAAATACAATTTTCCTCTTGCAAAAATATCTCAAAGTAATTTAATAAGACAAAAAACATCTTTCTTTTTTAATTAAACATAGAAAAAGCCAGATCAAAATGTAAACAGTATAAATTCCTTGTATTTATATATTTTTCTTGTACTATACACACAGGAAGGAACACTGAACAATGCACAATGTACAGCATGTCAGTTGAAATACTGTTTATTTTAACATAAGACTGGATTTTCTGATCTTCCTCAATAGCTGAATTGTGTTCAGTTGTTCCTTTGGTGAACAGCAGGGAAATAACCCTGGAACCTCAAGAGGAAATAAGAATGGTTGCGACTTAAGGATGATACTTTCAACATGGACATTCCTATGTACTGCATGCAGCAGAGCTCCTGCACTTTTATCTTGTGATTCATTGGCTGAATATGTTTGACTGCATTTCATCAGTCTGTTAGTGCTTTTTAAAATTTATATTAAAAATGTACCACTTCATGTCTCACTTCAGTCTCATACTGTGTGGATGTAAGACAAGACTATGTGGTGTAACACTATCTGTTGACAAATTTGGGGACACAGAAAATGCAACCAGGTCCCTTGACCCCTCTTCCTGTCTCGCTCATAGGCGGAAATCTCGGGGGGGGGCATGAGGAACATGTCTCCCCTGCCGATGGGTTGTTCCCCATTCTGTATGTCCCTGTAAACACAGCTATGTTATTTGTGTATCCCTCAAAAATTGCTCTTGGGAAATATTTCTATTTAATGTCATCCCCCCCCCCCTAAAACTGAAATGAGATTTTCACCCCTGGTCCCACTGAGAGACTTACTGTGTCAGCGCTCCCTCCTGTGAATTCACTATCAGATCACCTTGATAAACATGGTTTCTTTCTTGTGGGAGTTGTCTCATATCATATGCTGTGATCACTTTCTCTGTTGTCAGTCTTGGGCCCTTAAGTTGTGGGTATTTGACATTTGGTGCATTATACAGTGTCAGTCAGATAACATCTTATTCATTCATAGTGAGGGACAGTCAGCCCTGAACATACTGTTGGCAATATAAATTTCTACTACTCTAAGAAATCAGTTCATCATTGTGTGATAGAATTTGATCTTTGTGGTTAAGAAATTGTTTTCTTCATTGTAGCCTTGTGGTAATTCTGTTTGAGTGTGCTAAATAGAGAACTGGATAAATTTGGTTTTTTTAACCTTAAAAGGAAGTAACAGCAATTCCCTCTCTAAGGCCACACAAAGGACAAAAAAAAGCAGTCAAAAATAATTTCTTACCAAAACATGGAGAATGTATTGAAAAGCACATTATAGATCAGTATCCGTCTTTGCCATATGCTTTCGTTTATTCACTGTGTTGAGGCTCTTATCCCCTGGTCTGACAGCTGTTACAGAGTACATTGCTCATTGTAACTTTGTCACCATACCATAGTGATGTTATACCTTGGAGACAGAACAAGAAATTTGTTGGTTGAGCACACTACTTATTTATTATTTATTTATACATTTATAACTAAGTGTTTGGGTCTGTAGCACGATTAGTTGGACTGCCTTCAAAGTATGTAGTACAGGTTAAGGCAATGCAGGTTTGAGTCCAAAAAATGGAAAAGTAGACAAATTTAGACTAAAGACCTATGCAAAGTTTTTATTGTGGTATTTGAACTGTATAAATGTTTTTTTTTTTTCGGCACATTAGCCCGTGACATGTTCCAACGGTGTTTTCCAATTTTAAATTACAGCAATTGTTAAAAACGTTTCGTCTGTTGCATGATGGCAGCCCCTAGTGGAGTCATAGAAAGTGACAGGAAACCAATGGGAGTCCGTCCGTAGTAGGAGAAATAAATAAATTAATAAACATATAAATAACAGAACGCACTTTAAAGAAAAAAAAACTACTAACTACTATTTATTACATATGTAATGAGGGGGTTATTTTATTGATTGAATGCACCTGTATGTACTTGGGTTAATGGGAAGTGTGGCAAATAAAAGG
>JABJVR010008372.1:0-10697 GCA_025773905.1 Chitala chitala | reverse complement strand
TGTGTGTGTGTGTGTGTGTGTGTGTGTGTGTGTGTGTGTGTGTGTGTGTGTGTGTGTGTGTGTGTGTGCGCGCGCGATCTCCTTTAGTGACACTTGTTTTCAACATTTTCATCACTTTCAACATCTGAGAGTTATGATGTGATGCTTTATTTACGGTTTACTTGCATATATTGGCAGATTAAAAAATGTGCAATAAATATTATTGTTTTCACCAGATGTCAGAAATGGACAGAAGATAGAATCAGTATCACAGAATACAGATTAAGGCCTTTTTTGTCAAAGTTCTTATTGAAAGTGGTTTCAAGAATTGAGATTGGTTTGAGTGAGCTACTCAGAAAGCAGTGGACAATAGTGTGTGTGTGTGTGTGTGTGTGTGTGTGTGTGTGTGTGTGTGTGTGTGTGTGTGTAGTCAAGTAAGTTTAATGTAAAATCATACCAAATAAAGATTCCAATTTAACTGTTTACATGGGCGCTAATCTGATAAAATGTGCATTTACATGCTTGGAGCATTTAATCAGAATAAAATTTGTGGGACATGCCGAGTCATTCTGCTGGAAATACTCTGAAAATAGCTCAAGCCGAAAATAGCGTTAAATTTTTAGTTCTTTTAAAGTTTCCAACTAATAAGTAGCATCCGCCGCAGACTGGTTTTGCTTTTTTACCTACGTGTTTCTGTCCCTCCTTTTATTCTTGTTGGAGCAAATATATTCTGTGTGCATGCTTACCGCACGTGGGATAAGCATGCACACAATATATTTGTTCCAACAAGAATAAAAAATTTTTTAAATGATTAATATTTTGCAAATGATTGAATTAGTGAAGGGTTACACCACCTCTCTTATTTGGATTGAAAATTCATTCCGACTGTGCCAAATCAGGCCAGTCCGTTGCCATTAAGGTGGATATACAGCGTATTTTATTTCAAATGAACCGTTATTTCGATTAAAAAGTGGAATATCGGGGTCTGTGTAACTGCAGCTAGTGTTGCACGTAACGCTGTGAATTTCATTTGGTTCTCTGTCCTGGTGAGTTGGTGCCCAGTTCTGTGTTTCTACTGGTCTGACCGGTGTCGTCTCGCCTGTGCCCCAGGTGACCATCCAGTGGAACTCTGTTGGCCAGCGCTTCCACCTTTCGCTTGGCACGGTGGGCCCTAACTCCGGCTGCAGCAACTGCCACAACATCATCCTCCACCAGCTGCAGGAAATGTTCAACAAGATGCCCACGGTGGTGCAGCTTCTGCAGGTACACGCATTCTGCACGCGTTCGTGCACGCGCTTGTGCGTGCCTTCTCCCGCTCTCTCATCTCAGATGACACTGACCGACATGGAAGAAACGCTCGTTTCCTGTTTTGCAATATAATCTTTAAAATAGCTTAATTCTGTCAAACCTGTTTATTCGTGACCCCTCCGAGTTCTATCATTAACCTGTCGGGTTACGTGCAGTACAAATGGGTTAACAAACTGTTTTGAAAGGATAGTCTAATCCTCTGAAGGTAAGTGTGGTTGACCTAACCTGGGTGTGAATGACGTGCTAAATGAACATGTACCGTTAACCTTGTTGAAGTGCTGCTACACGCCCACGGTGGTCTTCCACCTGTGAGAGGTGTCCTCAGCAGTACATGAGCCGATGCAGGTCTTGGGCCAGCTGCTCAGAGCTTGAACCCCCCCCCCCCAGGTTCTGTTTGACACACAGGCCGCCCTCAATGCCATCAACAAGCTGCCCACGGTGCCAATGCTGGGACTGACCCAAAGAACCAACACCGCCTACCAGTGCTTCTCCATCCTGCCCCAATCGCCCACGCACATCCGCCTGGCTTTCCGCAACGTTTACTGCATTGACATCTACTGCCGTAGCCGCGGCGTGGTCGCCATCCGCGATGGGGCGTACAGCCTTTTCGACAACACTAAGATTGTGGAGGGCTTCTACCCGGCTCCTGGGCTCAAGGTACAAACTGTCCTTCACCATTTCCAGAGCAGATGGTGTGGTTGTGTGTGCAGCTGGGTACTCGTCCCTCTGCTCTACTGCCTATACCTTTTAAACAGGAGATTTTTTACCTTTTAAAAACACCAGCTCTCTGTTTTCGTCAGCTGTCGTGGGAGTACTGCTCCCTGTGTGTCAGTATTATAAATTTATAGTGGTGGTTAAAAATAAAAAGTGGCACTAAACATCATTAACCATTTAGCAGTTTACACCTTTTTACTGTCACTTGCCAACCTGTTAGTTAAAACGTTTGTAGATTGTTTTCCAGTGTCTTATTATTATTATTATTATTATTATTATTATTATTATTATATGGTTGTTATTGGTTGTGACAAGTGTCTCTACTCCTAATCTTTTCCCATGGCCCTACAGACGTTCCTCAACATGTTTGCTGACAGTAACCAGGACGCCAGGCGGCGGTCTGTGAACGAGGACGATAATCCCCCGTCCCCGGTGGGCGTGGACGTAATGGACCCCATCATGTCCCAGCTGCAACCCCCAGCCCAGCCTCCGGTAAGGGGAGGCATGTCATTCCTGCCCCCAGCTCCTCTTCCTCCTCTGTAATACCCCACCCCCATCGGCTGTCCATCATTAGGATACACCAATGCCATACTCTCGCCTGCTCCTCATTTCAGTTTGCCAAGCAGCAGCTTGGTGGTGGAGTCTACCCGCCTCTCACGTCCCCGCCTAACCCGTACCACCAGAACGTGACGCCCTCGCCCTCCATGATGCCCACGTCATCACCTGGTGAGTGTGCAGGCTACGGTCTAGCCTTCCCTGTCTTCCTTTCACCCACGCGATGTCCGCATGGCACGCCTCCGTGTTCTCTCACCTGTGTGCTAAGTGCGCTGATGTGTGCCAAATGGCAGAGCCCTTCTGTCCTAGGCCCTCGCTCAGGACATCACCTTCTGCACCAGGTTTTAGTACCTCCTGGGTCGGACTACCCGGGATGGATCTAATCGCCGTTTTAGCAGGATTACAGGGCTGGCGTGAGAGCAGGGCGGCTTGAGATGTTTTGCCATATTCCATACCAGACAGTTTGAAAGTTAACATCATTGCTGTGTGTTCTCACGCCATGCCTTACTGTGTCTGCTGTCTGACTGTCTAGGGAATCTGTTTGACTGTTCTAGCTCCCCCCCCCCCCCCACCACCATTCAGATGGTTTGTTCTGCAGCCTTAGGTGGAGCCCTGGATTAAAGCGTCTTCAGCCTTTTATATTCTGTTGGAGCCCGGGGGGGTTGACTTGCACATACTGACATGCAGAGTATGGACCTGTTCTGCTGAACGGGAGCTGGCAGAGCTCTCGTATACATTGCCATGCTCTCTCTCGCTCTCCCCCTCGCTCTCTCTCGCTCCTTGTCTGTCTCCCACAAGTCTGGCCTGCAGAACCTGTTTCTCTCTGATCTGTTTGCCTGTTAATTTTTAGTCTGAAAAGATAATGCAGTATTTCAGAAACCGTTCCACTGTGGAGGTTTTTTTTTTTTTTCTTTCTATTAATACAAGTTTGTAGGTGTTTAAAGTCTACCATTCAAGCTTAATTAAATTTCTTGATGTTAAAATGGCTTTTACTTGTGCTGTCAAATGTAACTGAGGTAAAGGATGACATGGCCGTCCTCATCGGTGCAGAAGTAAATGGTGTGGACAAGGGTGAGGATGAAGAAGATCACAGGTGTTTTGTGTTGAAGGGACTTTGGACCCCAGTTCTCCCTACACCATGGTATCTCCTGGGCAGCGGGCCGGTGGCTGGCCGGGGTCCCCGCAGGTGTCTGGGCCCTCACCCGGTGCCCGTATCCACGGCATGTCTCCAGGCAACCCCTCGCTCCATTCTCCGATCCCAGATGCATCACATTCGCCACGTACAGGCCCCTGTAAGTGCTGATCCCCATATTCTGATGGTGTCTTGCTTCCCACGGTCAGTTTGATACCCGTCCTTCTCTCTCCCTCTCACTGCCCCTCCTCTGTCTTTCTTCCCCCACCCCCCAAGCACTCCAGACCAACATGCTGCCTCCCCGCAAGCTCCCGCAGCGCTCGTGGGCGGCCTCCATCCCCACGGTGCTTACCCACAATGCCTTGCATGTTCTGCTGCTGCCGTCACCCACGCCGGGCCAGGTGCCGGGACTGGCCGGGAGTTACCTGTGCTCCCCTCTTGAGCGTTTCCTCGGATCCGTTATCATGAGGAGACATCTGCAGAGGATCATCCAACAGGAGTCCAACGTGAGTGAGTGAGTGAGTGAGTGAGTGAGTGAGTGAGTGAGTGAGTGAGTGAGTGAGTGAGGGAGTGAGGGAGTGAGGGAGGTGTCTGTGTGGAATTTGTGTCTCTTGCAGTCTTTCAGTTGAAAGTGTTAAATTGTTGACAGCGCGTGAGGTCAGCTCACGTCACCCAATTGGCTAGGTGCCGACAGGACCTTACGGGCCGTGGTGCTGTGAACGCCCGCGTCCACTCTAATGGACGGCTCCCCTCTGTCCCCCCCGACAGCTCACCATCGTCTCTGCCAGCGAGCCGGGCGTCATCATGTTTAAGACGGAAGTGCTCAAGTGCAGGGTAGCCCTCAATCCCAAGACCTACCAGACACTACAGCTGAAGGTGACCCCAGAGAACGCAGGGCCGTGGTCCCAGGAGGAACTCCAGATGTTGGAGAAGTTCTTTGAGACCAGAGTGAGTCTGATGCCGGTGTCTTGGATGAGGTGCTCAGCTTCTGCTGCTAACTGTTCCATCCCACTCTACCTAAATTCTCATTTATTCATTGTCCTTTCAGCTAATTTTAAACCAGTCTATTTTGGCCCTGAACACAGAACTGTGTAACTGTTAGGTTTAACTCAACCAGTGGTTAAGTAAGAGTAGAGATGACCCAAATGTTGTTGGTCTCAGGAGGAGTCCTGCTGTTCTACCTGTTAGGTGCTTGAGCTCAAATGCACCAGGACTGTAAACCGGTACAAGTGCAAGTTTGTGAAGAGTACAGAAAAGCCCCCCCCCCCCGAGGAGCTGCGGTTGTTTGGTTGCCAGGCGACGGCACCCTCTGTTCCCAGTACGGTGTAGGCAGCAGCTGGCAGATGGCCACGCCCACACTGTTAAGGCTTTATTTATTAATTAGAGCTTGCTCTTTAGACATCTGCTGGTACGGGAAGCCTTCCCCTGCACCCCCTTCAGTGGGAATAGCATAAACATCGTCTGTGGTGTGCACATGCGCCCACCTGGCTACCAGCCAAGACATAATGGGATTTCATGTGTTGAGAAGCAGACAGCTATCTGCTGGTGCCTTGCAGGTGGAGTTCTTCACAGCAGTGTTTATCTTAGCATCCTCAGCAGAGTGGACAAAGAGAGTCCAGCAGGGCCGAGTCACTTCCTGTGCAGGGGCCCCTTCCCATCATAAGCAAAAGGCAAAACCACAGAATCAGGGTCTCACTCACCTCATTACTGGCACATTTAACACCTCTTTTCTAGATCTAAAAAAACAAAATGCTTAATCTTATGAATTTTATTAAAATTTTGACTTAAACAGATGTACCAAGAAGCATGAAGTTATGACGAAGGGTTCCTTAAGATGATGGTATGGTGACGCTAGGCGCGGCTCTTGCTTTTCAGGTTGCCGGCCCACCTTTCAAGTACAACACGCTGAATGCATTTACCAAGCTACTGGGAGCCCCGACCAACATTCTCAGAGATTGTGTGCGCATCATGAAATTGGAGCTGGTGAGTGTATGCTACGCGGCGAAGGGTTCAAAGGTTGCCCGCAGGCGCGCTTTGCGTCGGATTGCTGTAACAAGATTCTGTGTCGCCCTAGTTCCCGGACCAGGCCTCGCAGCTCAAGTGGAACGTGCAGTTCTGCCTGACCATCCCCCCCAGCGCCCCGCCCATCGCGCCCCCCGGGACCATCGCCGTTGTGCTTAAGTCCAAGATGCTGTTCTTTGTAAGTGTGCCCAACCCGCTCACCTTGGTGCGACCGTGCAGCCGCCGAGGGCCGCTGCGGTTCCACCGAGGGTCTGCGCTCCTCTTGCCGTTGAGGTGGTGTTTCTGAGTTGGGTTTCCGCTAAGCTGTCGGTAGACATTTTGTAGTTAGCTTGCCGTTACTTGCTTTTCCAGCTGCAGCTGACCCAGCGGGTGCCCCTGGGCCAGGAGCCCGTCACCATCATTGTACCCATTGTGTATGACATGGCGACGGGGCTCACTCAGCAGGCTGATATCCCGCGCCAGCAGAGCTCCTCTGGGGCCGCCGCCCTCATGGTCAGCAGCATCCTGAAGCGCTTCAATGACATGCACCCTCCTCGCCAAGGTTTGTGCACGCACGTGGTCCACCGCTCACTAATCAGTTTTCTTCCCCCATCCTTACTATCTTTATAAGTCTACTTATAGGCTTGTAGATGCTAATCTATACATGCTGTTATTTTATATGGAAAGGGGGAAGCCTTTTTTTCCTTTTTTGTAAATGTCAAATTTATGCATGTGACACAGGCAAAAGTCTTATGCGTTTTCTAACTCTACCTTTGGTTCCATGCAGGTGAATGCACGATATTTGCGTCGGTTCATGAACTTATGCTCAACCTCACGCTGCCCCCTGGTGGACGTCCGTAGCACGAACTGAAACAGGGTTGAGTGCGCAGCTCGAACTGCACACGGGCTCCCTCTAGTGTCTCTCAGCCCCTCCGCTGCAGCTTTAAAACCATACCGCAGGTTTCACCTTTTTTAAATAATGAATTATAATTATTGTTTCCTTTAAATAACCACATAAAAAAAATTATAAAATAAATGAAAACGGAACATCGAGAAAGCCAGTCATAAATTATTTTGCAGATGCACTTCTTGCATAATAGTGTTTACAGGATGGACTACATTTTGTATTTCAGTGTTTAAATAATGTTGGGGGGAATTGGGTGTTCTTGAACGACTATTAAAATTAATTTTAAAACCATTTATAATGTCAAACAGTAAAATCGCTAGAAGTGTTAGATGTATTTTTTCCCTTTTTGATGTTTTGAACTTTTCTTACCTTAAATCTGTTACTTTTGAATTATGGAACTGAAACTTTAAGCTGTACTTTATTTTATTTTTTTGTTACATAAATCTAAGACTGTCTGGTCTGATTATTAATATTTAATAAAATAAATTTGTCTAGTGACGAACCTTGATTCCGGTTAAACATTGCTTTACAACAGTTGGAAATAAGGTTAAAGTTGCTGTACCTCTCCTATAAAACTGGAAAATTTCCATTTTAACCAGTGTTATGTCCTGGGTACTGAAACGTTTGTACGTTAAGCACCCATAACATGATTTATTTTTGTATATTTGTATAATGTGTGTACACGCGGCTGTACTGATTTTTGCGCTTGTGTTTGTTTATCCCCACAATAAGACCATGTAGACGGGTAGAGCCCTCACTTGCTCCCTCCAGGAAATACAGAAGCCGTAGTTTTTCAGTTACAGATGGATTCATTGCTCTCCTTACACTCATCATCAAACTGTTAATACGGGACAATATAGAAAAGCACATCTTTAACACGTTGCAGAAAATAAAATACAAATAAACATGACGGACTACAGACATAGACAGACCTACCTGGCTGCATACAAGCAAGAGAGAATAAGAAAAAGAAGACATGGTGAAACATAAATCTTCAAACACAAAATACATGTAAACAACAACCCATATAAAAAAAATACTATTTATAGTAGTTAAAGGTAGGAAATACTTATTGTGCAATCGTATGTGCTTTCCTATGTCTCACCCTATGTGTGATAACTTTGTCTATAGAAACTATATTGTGTCAAAAATCTTCCGGTATTATGCTAAGGGACGTGATTTGCTGTAAGACTACAAATCCCAGGGTGAAAGCCACAATGGCGGCGAAAGCGGAAATAAAACACTTAAGCAGCTGGTGTATTTGGCCATACAGACAAAAAAAAAAGCTTTAGGAGCACGGTGTAAATTAGGATGGTTTACGAAGAATTAAGTGCCCGTCTCAATGAAGCTGGATATAAGAACTGGTTAAAGGCAGGTTACTGCCTCTTAAAAGTGAAGGATGGACTACACGGATTTGTAAACAATGAGATGAAATGCTTTCATGCGTTTTTAATAAATGGTAACCGTTTGCTTAGGTCTGGGAGGCAATGCAGGAGCAACTGCAGACCAAAGGGGAATCAGGTATGAGAGGGGTACGAAGCCCACCCACAGATGCCTAATGCGTGTGTACTGACGTCTCGGTATTTTGTCCTACTTGGTATTTTATCAAAATCGATAGTGTATACTTTCGCAGCTTTAATAGACTATAGCAGGTTCTTGCGTTGCGCCAACTGAATTGTGATCTAATACCTTTTTCCAAGTTTTCCTCAGTTTGCTCGTTGTGTGAAGAATGGAAGTCGGAAATTTTAAGGCATTACACCAGTAGGGACGCGGTGGTGAACTGGGGCAACTGCAAGCCGTGGCTGTGGCCGTCACAGCACTGGGAGGTGGCCAAGGTGGGGTCCTGTTATGCACTTACCTTCTGGGAATTTGCGCGTCACTGTTACGTAAACACGGCGTGGTCTTTGTCACGTGGCGGTGTCTGTACTCACTGAGGTCTCAGAATTGGTGAGGAACTCTTTTGCCCTTTCAGGCTTACATGCCACGAGGGCAGACCAACATAACACGCCCTGACCAATGTGATACCGCAGCGCTGCTGAACCTCATCAACTTCTGTGACCACTTTGGTTTCGTTGACCAGAACAAGGTCAGGGAGGTGAGAGCCATAACCGTGCTAACGGCCAGTGCCCCTCAAAACAGCCTAAATACTGCGGTGCTTTTCTTTTATTTTGAAACAAAAATGTCATGGATGCGCGACGTGCTACCAAACCGGTGTTCCTGGGGTGGTTTGTGCCTGGCTGAAGGATGTCATCCACTGGTCGTCACTTACAGGTGATCAGGCAGAGGAATGACCTCATGCACTCGTGTGAGATGCGTGTGTCGGCCCAGTGGATGGCCCAGTTCCACCAGAGCCTCAACGACCTGCTGCAACAGTTCAGACATGTGCCAGAGGTGGCAGCTGCCAGCCAGGAGATACAGGAGGTAACGTGTGCGTGTGTGTGTGAGGATGGATAGTTTACGGCGTGCCTGAGGACACACTATGAAAATAATTTACTCTTAAACAGCAAAATCAAAAGTATTATCAGATAAATCTTTGGTTAAGCATCCCGACTCGTGGGTAAAACCCTTCATTTGAAACCTTTTCCCATGTTTGCTTGGGGCCAAAGAACCCTAGAGTAGGACCTTGGTCAGTCAAAGGTGGCTTTTGCACGTGCAGATACTGTTTGTGGATTGGTCAGTCCACATCCCTGGGTCAGACGACGTCGATGGGCCTCGGTGGGAGGGGATGGAGCCAGGGCTCGCCGGCCAAGTGGAGGTGGAGCTGCTGCGGGAGAGACTGCGGGATCTCATGGCAGACACGGAGACCGAGGCTCCACCTGATCCAAAGGTACAGATATCTCACCTGAGATCCTCGGAGAAGTGGCACACCATATTAACATTTCACTGATATCACTGGAGAATAGCGTTTTTTTATAAAATAAGATTATTTTTTCTTTTTACATTAAATATGTGTTTATTTGTTTTATTAATTATCAGTTTAATAGGTCTAATCTTTCACCGCTGCGTGCTGGCTTTGCAGGACCTTGAGCAGTTGCAGACACTTCATGAGTTTATTCGAGGCCAGAAGGACTTGGAGCAAACGTTCCACACTGAGCTGCACAGCCTTCACCTACAGCAGACTGCAGGAAATGAAGCAGAAGGCTAAATGTTGGGAAAACAAAATACCCGTGTCTTCAGGATAAAATACCCATGTTCTCAGGAACTGCTCTGGAAAGTGTGTGGTGTTGCATGAATAATGTAATGGAACGTACTGTACTTTTAAACATTGTTTAAAAGGGAAAATGTTTTTCAATAAAATGTCATTTTCAGTAAAATTTGTGTAACTTTACCAATTATGACATAAAGGTTGTAATTAGTAATGATATGGTAAACTATGTCTCACAAAAGAAATATTTTGCAAGCTGTAAATATGGAAATAATTTTCTTTTGATCATGGGAATTTATAATTTCAAGTCTTAATTTGAACAATAAAATACACTGCGGTTAGGCTCAGTGGTGTCTTCCATTAGTCTATGAAGTCAAATAATTAAAATTTTTTTTTTTTAGAACTTTACTAATCCCAAAGATTCTCTCTGTTTAACTCATGCCCCTGGGGGAGGCGAGACAGTGGGCAGCCATCTGCCATCACTCCCTACTTACTATATAGTGTGTCTGCCTTCCCACAATGCATCACAAAAGTGGTGTACAACCAGTGGTCTCTGTGGTGGGATTTGAACCTGCAGACTTTGCATCTCAGCCTGATAATGTACCCATTACACCACCTGGCCATGTGAAATACACATAATAATAAGCAAACGTGTTCAGCCAAAAAGTAAAATAGGTATGGGTGCTGAATCCACAAAAGTCAAATAGTATCAAAAAATGAAAGAGGACAGCACTCCAGTAACAAAGAAACTTAACCAGCTCACACGTTTCAGGGCTCAGTTCAACACACCTGAAGAAAACCTTACGGTTGTTTTTTTTAATTTTTTTTAATAAATAATGTTGGATCACGGGACAACAAATATATATCATGTATTATATATCAACGTACGTGTGTGTGTGTGTGTGTGTGTGTGTGTGTGTGTGTGTGTGTGTGTGTGTGTGTGTGTGTGTGTGTGT
>JABJVR010008371.1:0-10697 GCA_025773905.1 Chitala chitala | reverse complement strand
CACGATGGGTGGGTGCGCCTCTTCCAGCCCTCTATGCGACGCCTGTCCAGCCCCTCAGTTCCCCGGATGCTCAGTTCAAATAAAGTTCCACTCTGTTACACTGTCTGTTGCTTTGCTATAAAGCGCCTTCTTTTTCAAGGCCAAAATATTCAGGACTGAATCCCTGATTAATCGGACCTAACGATGCCACTGATTAAAGTAACCTTGTTATTATAGTATTCTTTTTTGTGCTGAAATCCATAAAAACATGCTACATTTATGCAAAGTACAGAAGAGAATAAGCTTTGGAAGGACACAAAAATATCAAGGTGCCCACAGTTTTTTGAAGCTTGTACAAATGGTGCCTTTATTACAGCTCACGCAGTGTTGGTGTCCTCCTGTTTATGCCACACGACATGGTCACTTCACCGTGTGTTTGACAGAGAAAGACGAGGCTTCTAGGGCTCAAGTGTAGAACCCAGCAAAGAGGTACTACATAACGTCTCTTATGTGCCGTAGCATTGCTACGGTGCTGAAGCTGGAGTGTGGTAACCATGGTGACACAAAAAGGAGCACAGTAACCATGGTGATGTGGACTTAATGAAGAAGAATGCAGTGATCCATGCATATACCAGATTAAATAACTAGCTAATGGAATGTGCCGGACCCCCAGGCTGTCGAAATCAGAGAAAAATTCACACAAACCAGATACTTCTGCCAACCACATTTCAGATAGAGATGCACAAAGCATGCACATCAGGTACAACTGAAGGTAACATTTACATTAAATGGGAATTACCTTATTCATGGTACAAAACCTTAAAGGACTTTTGACAGAACCTGTAGGTCGTTTCCGTTTTGGTGCTCCTAAGACTTCATTTCACAGTTATTTAGTTCAAAGATTGATACGTTTCAACCACTGTCTCACTAAAGCAGAAGATAATCACAGAATGTGACCTTTACATACTTAAGTGTGCTGTCATGTAACACAGCGGGCCGTGTGAATTATTGAGCGGGATGCATGAATAAGTCATGAGAGGAAAACAAGTACAGGGTACCCAGGCGGTCCAGCGTCCGTCTTTACCTGCACCCCACGCAAAAAAGAAACGTGGACCTCCAAGGTGGTACCATGTGACCCAGGTTAGCCCACACACCGCTGGATTGTAATGAAGACGCTGCTAAGTGATGTCAAACGATGTCACTTCTCTAAACACTATACCTGTTTTAAAAGCTTTGTTAGGCCTGTTTACTGGGTCACATGACCTCTGACTTGTGTTATGAGCGTGCTCAGATCACCGCCCCAGATACCTGAATACTTCACGTACTGACATTAAGCAATATACCCAATCTTATGAATTCCTAATTTATGTATTCAGACATTTTATAATCTGTCCATCGATTATTTTTTGTAAAATATACTCACAGTTTAATATACAGGGAAAAATCTTTGTGTTGTTAGTTCACAGCGGTACCGCTGCCAAGATGCCAACGTGACTTGGAATGAAGGAGAGGATGCTTTTGGCGCAGTGGATAAAGGAGAAACCAAGTGAATTCTGGGATAGCTCCCTGCCATCTCTTCTCCCTGTCTGTCAAAAACTGTCAACACATTCCACAGCAGCACAGCCCGTCTTCCTCCAACACCACTGCACAGTCTCACTGAAGTGCGGCACAGAGCCGGTCCTGGGTGACTGGGCCAGATCAAAGAGGACGCGTTCCAAGACGGAAAAGATCAGACAGACTTAAGGGGAAGGTGAAGTGTGGAATGGAGAAAGGGAGTGCATATGGGCGGGGGGGACATCTGCTGCTGAATATTTCACTGCAGCCCATTAAACTGGCCTCTTATCACGTGGACTAGTCTTACAGGGCTGGGATTCTCATTTAACTCCACATAATGACAGGTCCCGTCATCTCAGACCCTACATCAGCAGTTGGCTGTTATACCGTTCCCAGTAAACAAAACCACATCTTTGAAATATAAACACTTTATTTCTGTGAAGCAAAAGCCAAAAAAAAATCTGTTATTTCCAGACAAAAAGGTGAAAAACTTGAGAATATTCTGTACATTTCACACGGACGTGTTTTACACACTCTGTAAACAAAAATGATTGTTATTGTTCCACATCATTAGAAAAAATGACATCATATAGCTGAACTCAGCACTTAACTAGGATTACCAAAAACATCCAAAAAAGTACATTTTTACAGAAAAAAACAGTAAGGAGCCACAGTGATGCTTCATTGGGTTTGTAATACAAAAAAAGGACAAAACCACTGAAAACAAGCACAACACTTCAAAACCCTCCAGTGGGAAAGTTTAGGTAGAAATGCATGAATGTAAAACGGTCCTTAAAATCAGAAATAGAAATGGACTTCGGGAGGTGCAAACATGCAGCCCGAGTTCCGTAGGTTTGGGTCCGTTCGCGATGTGCTCCACAAAATACGGCGGCCAGCAAAGTCTGCAGACCACAGTCTCACCAGAAAAGATCACATCTACTCAACTCTCAAAGATCAACCAAGCTTGTTCTTTACACATCTCCATGAAAAAAAACACTTAAAATACAGCAAAGGCATCAGAACACCAGCCAGGAAGCCAACACGTACAGTTCCAGACAAACAGGGTCAATGATCCTCGGTTTTAATAATGAAGCGTCTGCATCTTTTCCACTTTTGTAACTCACAGGGTTTCCAGTGAGTTCTGGCAAAGAGAAGAAGTTGAATGAGCTGGTGCAGCAACGGTAAGAAAAAGCCCAGGTGCATTATGGGAGCGGCAACACAGCACACCGTTCTTGGCTTCTATGGGAGACATCTACATACAGACCATCCATCATCGTCACCATCGTTGTGCTTTTCCTCTTGGTAAGCAAACACTGAAAAAGTTCTTTTTCCCATAAAAATACTCCAGCAGGAACAAAACAGGACAACACTGCTCAATTAGAAATGCAAACGCCAAACGTCACATTCTACACAACAGCACACTGTTCTGTCTCTCGCACACGTACACGCACAACATGAACTGATACACCTGGCGGAGTGCAGTGGGGTGGCAGGTTAAACACAGGAGTGAGGTCTTAACACTCTTCATTCAGTGAAACACACCACACAGTTTTGGGCAGGTTTAGCGGTATGTCTCGCCACACTGAAACGTAAGGTGCCAGTGCATCATGGCACTACACCGACCGGAGAGGCAGCCGGTCTGGAAGGGAACGGCTGCCCCGTATACATGTCCACCGTGCGGGTGTCCGTCCATGGACTAGTGCTGATACGGACACACTTCCGTTATTGCTGGGACATGTGGGGAGCGGTCAGGGTGTGCTCCGAAGGGCAGGGCAGAGGGGCGTTTCGAGGGCGATTCTGTCCAAAAGCAGAAGGCAAGACGGGGGTTTTGTGGCAGGCAGCAGAGTGGTTCTAAGGTCAGAGGTCAGTGGAGAAGTGCAGGCTGACGCTGGGGGAGCGCTGCTTTTGTTGGGGGGGCCCCAGGTGCTCCACCACAGAGGCCAGCCTGTCCTCCTGCAGGCTGCAGGCTGAGTAGCGGTTGGCGTCGGGGACGGGGGGGCCACCGGGAGCGTGGGCTTGCAGCCGGGCAGGGCTGGTGGTGGACAGCGCGTTGCTAACCTGCTCGAAGGACCTGGAGAAGAGCGCGGTGGCAGTCTGGGACAGGCTGAGCGTGCCCGATTTGGGCATGGAGTGGCTGGAGGTCAGGGTGAGCCGCTTCAGGGATAGCAGCTCCAGGTTCTCGCTCATGGCCCGCCCGCCCGACTGCTTGCGGCTCAGCTGGTCTCGGCCGCCCTCCGGCGTGGCCTCCTTGTCTCGGCTGGCCTTGCTGCTGCCCGTCCGCCGCTGACCCTTCCCGGCCGGCTTGCCTCCTCCAGGGGTGACGCTGCTGCTGACTACGATTGCCGGTGGGCTCCCTCCCTGAGCCGCCTGTAAACAGAAACCCTCGTCCACCTCCGTGATGTCCATTAGCTCATCTGGGGAGCCCAGGTCCACAGCGTCTGCAAACATGAGCACAGGGTTGTCAGAGTCCATCAAATAACCGAAAGGGAGGAATTAAAAGAAAACAAACTGAAAACAGAAGACAAAAAAAAAAAAAAAAAACACCCAAATAAGGCAAACCCAGGACACTCGCACTTTCCCCCAGAAAAAGTGAACCAGCCCATGCAGACACCAGCAGGTGAGGAAGACTACATGTTGGAGTGAAACGCACACAGAGGAAGGACATGTAACACGGGGGGAGAGAGAAATGCAAAAAACACAAGCAGTGCTAGACCTAAGAACCAGATTATAGGGTAAAAAAAGACTGACGGACAGGTGGCCAATTAACTTCAAAGACATCCAAAGTATTAGCATGCCATTTCAAAGGTGAAAAACTTTATTAAAAATCTCAGCAGGTATACAGTATGCGGAGGGGGGGGAAGGAGTCCATCACCAGGACTCAGACTTTAAACACAGCGTGTAAGAAGCAGGACCAGCAGCTTCTCAAACAGGGATTAATCAGAGTGTTAAAGTTAACCCACATAACAGAGGGGGGGGGGGGGACCCACTAGCCCCTGAGAATTAAGGTCAGTGAAGACGAGAGGTCCGATTTTAACCCAGCACTTCACTCAGCCAATTAACAGGCACCTCCTCACACCCCCGCTGCTGAACGGCAGGCACGCGTGGGACCCGGGGGCACTACATCGCCACCTGCTGGAGCTCAGCAGATATGCAGCCAGTGTGCTGATGCATGAAAAAAATTAAAAAAAATATTAAGTTTTTCAAAAATGTTTACCTACAAAAGTATGGCCATCTTTTCCTCTGGCGAGTAAAAAAAAAAAAAAAAAAAAAAAAAAAAGAGCACACTCAGGGCAGCGTATGGGTACTGTGCCGACATGCTGCTCTTAAAGGAGTGTGGAACGTTTAGGATGAGGTGTGTGAACTGCTTCCAGGAAGTGGCCACGCCTAGGTGGGCCCAACGCAAGCAGGTGTGAG
Source organism: Chitala chitala (assembly GCA_025773905.1). Classification (NCBI taxonomy): domain Eukaryota; kingdom Metazoa; phylum Chordata; class Actinopteri; order Osteoglossiformes; family Notopteridae; genus Chitala; species Chitala chitala. The sequence goes on along the minus strand of JABJVR010008371.1, from coordinate 5,750 downwards.
GGGGCGGGGTTAGTCAGCAGTGCCATGCAAACCATCCACTTGGCTCCCGTTCCTGCCATACCTCTGGGCGGCGGCCTAGTACTGGACCCTCCCACTGGAGGACACGCCCTCCTCCACCAGCCTCCTGACAGACTTCTGCCTCCTGACCTGTGCCCTAGAGTCGGCCCCCGCCCCAGGCTCCACGCCCCCCTGTGCCTCCCCGTCTGGCCCGTTTCTCAGAGCCTCGCCATTGGCCAGCCGCTCGCCGCTGGCCCCCGTCACGCTAATCTCGGGGACGGGCCCAGGAACCCCTGTGTCCGGGGAGTCGGCACTGTTCTCGAGAGACTCTAGGGGATGAAAGTGACACAGAGACGCATGTGTGACAACTGGGAGACATGCATAATGAACACAGGATGAACACGACAGACAAAAGCAATTCTTATGGTACGGAGGTGAGGAATGGAAGGGTAACGAGCAACAATAACAGCTGCTGCTGCTCTTCGCAACCAACTGAACACACAACAACATGACGAGAAGTGAATTTATGTCCAGAACAGGCTCACACACAGGGGGCTTCAGTGCTGTAGGATGGGGCTCTGGGGTGAACACAGAAGATAGGAGCGAGCACCAACACAGGAATGTGGACAGTGGTGGTTCAAGCAGGCACCTACACAACCAAAGTTACAGCATGTGCTGCAGTATAAATCATCGTGTCTACATTAAATTCCATCACGAGCCAGCGAGTACATCGATAACGTCCTGGTGTCGAAGCGTGCGTCCGTAGGCACGTAAAACACGAACGGCATTCTTCAGCCTCCGTCAGCCGCACAGAGCATCACTGACTGTTATCGCAATTCACAGGCAACGCTAACAAACTGGATGGCTGGCGTTTTAACAGTCTCTACCTGCCAATGAATATCCTTAAACAAAAAAAAAAAAAAATTTTAAATCCCTTAACCACCCCAGATGTATGCAATGCCAAATGTTCTCCTCAGGCACTGGTCCTGCCAGCGGAATAAACATTATTTTTTTTGTTTAATTATTTAATTTCCTGTTAAAGCCTTTCTTCTTAAACCACACCTAAACCCAAAAGAACAGTCCTCCTTCGCTCTCTGATCTGTTCCTGTAAAAGACACGTTTAAAGAAGAGTTTAAAGGTAAGTCTGTGAGGAAGTTCAGATGCCCCCATCCTCACAAAGGAGGTGGGGGGGAGGGTCAGGCCCCCAGCTCACCATGCCTCTTCCACCGGTGTCCCCGGATCGACAGACTGGTGACGGCGTTCCTGGATATCCTGGAGGATGTGGGCGTGACTTCTACCTGAATACAGCGAGATCCCTCCTTGTTTGACTTGAGGGTACCTTCATGCAGGGACGACTTGATGGCGTTACCCACCTGAGCGGGGCAAACAGGCAGGAGAGCTGGTCAACAGGTGAGACGAACACACAAACACACATGCAAGAGGCTCAGGGGGAAAGACGACAAGCTTCAGGAATGAAACGGGCGAGACAGCGGTGCGGTACAGAGGTCCGAGCGGCTCCCACCAGCAGGACCTCGGGGTAGAGCTCCAACTGCGCACGGTACAACACATCGTCCAGGGCCTTGGAGCCAATGTCGAGCTCCCCGTTACACCTGCGGGTCGAACAGGGCACAGAGGGCACACGTCACACGGAACCCGCATTACACCCAGCACGGGTCCAAACACGCCGCCAGCACTCTGGGAGAAGAGGGACGTGCCGAGACCAGAACCAGGAAGCACGTGACTCTAACAGAGCCGTGTAACAGCTAGGTGGACGATATGCCAGGACAGGACAATGAGACCGCGGGCTGCTCTCACAAGGCGTAGTGGATTCCCGTTATCAGCTGAACAAGGAACTCAGGAGACACGGCCATCCTGGCGCTGATGCCTTTGTACCGCCTCATCTGTTGCCGAGGGTAACCGCAGATGCAGATCCTAACATGGGAGAGGACCATTTAAAACGGACCAGCCGGGATGCTCATTGTAATCAAACACATTTAGTCCACTGTGGTTAAAGCGCTCACCTGGAGCTCAGCTGGCAGAGGGATTGTAGAGAGGAGCCGCACATGAAGGTGAGAGCAGCGTTGTAGCAGAGCAGCAGGAAGGTGAGCACTTCGAACCTACAAGGAGACAGGAGGTGGAGCTTGCACACCAGCATGGGGGTGGAGCTTGCACACCGAGAATAAGCAGTACCCAAGTCTTACTGGAAACAAATTAAAACAGACGGTGAGGATTCTACATCCATTTACCAAATGAATAACTCGCCTGTTTTGTGCTGTAAACGTCTCTCTCTGGAGGTGGGGTCCGCTGTACACGACCCTGCTCAGCCCGTGATTGGCTAGAGCCCCTTCTGTGTGTGCCATTGAGCCAATCGTTGTGTTCTATATAAAAAGAGACACTTTTAACACACACACACACACACACACACACACACACACACACACACACACACACACACACACACACACACGTCCAAACCAAAAACACAGAAAGATCAAAAAGGCCCCAGTGACAGAGTGTGTCGTATCCCAGAAGAGGAATTAACCAGATGACACAGTGTGCCGTGTGACTGCACTCTTGCCCGCTCACACCTGCCCTCCACCCTGTGAACGTCACGCACCCGGAGACGCTTATATAAAACCTCTGGGCCTCGTGGACCACAAGATGAGATCCTGACAGAGCCTCACCTCATGGTAGACGGACGGCTTGGACAGAGAGGGGACGGTGAAGGACAACACTTTGTTCTGACCGTCTTTGTCGACAATCTCCTGAAAAACCGTGCAAAAATATATCAAATAAGAGCAGGAGGAGCGATTCAAAATATTAACCACCTTCATAAAACGAAGACGCAAAAACCCAGCACTAAAAATGAAGCTTTTCTCTGTGGAGAACTTCCTGGAACACGTTTAGTCACCTACCAAGAAGAGGAGGAGTATAATACATGTCAATATTCATTTAGAGAAAAAGGCGTCATGAGGATGGTGCCAGGGCAGAGCTTTATTAAATCTGTCCCCTACACTAATAAACCACATACGTTATGTGGAAGAACTTGGTTTTCTTGAAGTTTTACCCCTTACCCAACCCTAAACAAAACTGGACCAAAGTGACCACCAAAAAGCGTGTGAAACAGCACAAATTAACACAGCTAAGACATTAACCCGACTGCTGCCTCCAAACCTAGCGAGAGCGGCCAGAGCTCAGGAGACCAAACCACTAGCCGGATCACTGGGCTCAGGGTGGCAGCAAATCTAATGCAAAGTGCCAAATGTACAGTAAAGCGGGCGGTATAAAGACAAACACGTGTCACCTCAGTCCTGTCACCGTAGCGCCCGGTGTGACAGGCTCCAAGCGGCTTGTGAACGGGGTCAGCTTCTGTCTACTGAGGACACTGCAGTCAGTGTGCCAGCCCGTCATGCCTGCACTCATACCACATGTGCATATTTCTGCATCTCGTACATTTCCTGCACTGCCCCACACACACACACACACACACACACACACACACACACACACACACACACACACACACACACACACACACACACACTTGTTTTTAAACCCTAAAAAGCCCCTTCATTTTCCAATGTAATCCATCCACAACCAACTGTTCAGGGAAGGGGTGGGGATTAAACGCATAAAACGTGTGTGGTGGCAAATCTGAACGGAGTGCAGTGAGACACGACATCCAGGCGTGGGGGGAGGGATGCGAACCAACCAGCAGTTAGAGAAACCATCCTGGCATGGTGCTCTGAGGACGAGTCTAAAAGGTTAAGATGTTGTGCCACACACAAGCTGAGGAACCTGACATGTCAGAAGACGGTGTGTGCTATTCAGTGAAATAGACATCGCATTCATGTCACTCACTCTCTCACTCACACACACACACACACAATCTTCTCCAAGAGGAACAGACTGTGGTTTCAACACCAGGAGTTCACCTCTGCCCCCCCCCCCCCTTTCTGTTTCATCCCATCAGTTATTAAAACAGCACGGCTATTGCCATGGAAACCTTTCAGAGTCCACAAATTTGCGTAACAGGAACCACGCAAAGATGTATTTAACTCATTTTGAAGGACAAGTTGTTTTTCTTGCAAGTACAGAGTGCACACACACGGCGCGCGCGCACACACGGTGGAGTGACACAGCACAAGTAAAGCCACACGACACCATTCATACGGGACAGGGACCTGACAACACCAAAACCACCCAGCGGGGGGGGGGACCTCACCAGGTTGTAGATGCCCAAGAGGAGGGCCTCGATGCAGCCGCTGCGGTGGGGGTCACGACCCCCACTCACAGACAGGTAACTCCACATGAGCTCTGGGAGAAACTGGAGTGTGAAGCGCTGCAGGTGGGGCTCCCCGCTGCGGTAGAACTCAAACAGCTGGTGGCACACAGGCTCGAGCAGCTGGGGCGGGGGGGACACACAAAGGGGAACAAAAATGTATAAATATCATTATTTCAGTACGTACAGGAAGAAACAGGTGAGCTGTGACGTCCACCATAACACGAGACTGAGAGAATGCAGCACCTGTCCAAAACTCTCAGACACAATATTTTGTCAACACCGCATGACTCAGCGGCGATGATCAGAGAAGTTCACCTCTTCTCCTGCCTATTGCACTCGCAAACGCAACGACATTAAGCAGCAGGAAGGAACGTGGCGGCGGGGCGGGGCGAGTGTCGGTCAGCTGATCGCAGCGCCGACCCGGCCCACGACGGGACGGCGCAGACGAGCGCTGCCCCGTGATGAGGGTTCAGGTCGACACGCCTGAACACTGGCAACACCTGAGGCCAAACACTGAACAAAGAAATGCAGCCTTACATCACTAACGTTCTCCCGGATCACCTTGTAGATGGCAGGCACCAGCGTGGCCTTCTCCTTCAGAGAAGCTGCATAGGTGCACACGGCCCTCTCGGGGAGGGTCTGAAAGGTCAAAAGTCAGAGTGACACACAGGCGCTCTACAGAACTCTGGGCCAACCCTAAACGTTAACCAGCAGCCACAAGAAAATAAACTCTCTTGAGATGCACGTCACTTGTTATCAAAGATATTAGAACAAGGTACTGTTCTGTGTGACTTTTGGTACCAAATCAGTAAAGTGTCCCCAAAGCACACAGGGGGCCGGAGGCAGAGGAGAGTTGCAGTCTTACCTTGAACTCAGATAACCATTCTTCGACCAGCCCTCGGTCCATTGCCAGCATCTTCCCACATCTGCCGTCTGCCACTTTTAACCTGCGACAGGAGAAAAGCGTTCATGCCACCTTTCTGCCATCACCAAAGGGCGCTGCTCAGATGTATGCAGACTGTCAGGCACCGTGCACGGTGCCCACCTGCTCAGGGCCTTGGGAAATAGCGGTGTAATACCAGATTAAGGCATAAAACCCTAATCCATCCTACCAGCCCTGTGCAATACCAAAATGATGTTAATCTCCAGGATTCATCCATCGTCATCATAGCTCACAGTAGCAGCAGGAAGCTTGGTGTGTGGCACTACTACCCCCCTCACTCACTCACACACACACACACACACACACACACACACTTTAGACAAACTGATCGTTCAGCATACCTGGGGGGTTACTGGTACAGCTGTGGAACAACCTGAACAGGAAACATGAGTCCAGAAGCCAGACTCATCAGGAGGTGACAGATACAGCGCGGGGGGGGGGGGGGGTGTGCTTCCCTACAACAACAAAAACCCCCCCCATGAGCAAGTGGAAGGGAAAACGTTTAATATACCCTTACACACCGCC
>JABJVR010008370.1:0-10698 GCA_025773905.1 Chitala chitala | reverse complement strand
CTCTCTCTCTCTCTCTCTCTCTCTCTCTCTCTCTCACACACACACACACACACACACACACACACACACACACACACGTAACACCATCCCTTTCCCAGAGCACATGCAGAAATGACACAGGTTAATAAATGGACAAAGGATACATGTAAGCAAAAGCACATATTTACATATGTAGACCATAGTATAGGGGGTGGTGTGTGTCCTCAGACAGGGAATCCAGCTAAAAGTTAAGGGGGTGCCACCACAGAGAACACATCCAGCGCCTGGTGACAAACTGTAGGAGTTACCAAACTGGTAGGTGCCACTTTCAGTCACAGCGACCCAATGGGCCTATGCTTGGCTCAGCTGTGATCAGAACCTCCGCTGCCCCCTCCCTGCCTTTGTTTTGCTACTATCTTCGGACACCTGTGAGGACACGAAAGGCCGAGAGCAGAACGCAGCATCCCGCATTCCAACGTGGCATCAGCTGGGCTGACGACGACGTTGGTCACATCAGGTCTTTTTCCAGGTGTTTTGTTAGTTTCACTCAGTGCTGCAGTATACACAACCGCTGATGCACTGGAGGCACAGCTGTGCAGTCGGGCTTTTGGATGAGCGGACGCCCTGTGACATGTCACAAGCCCAGGTGCAACTACGTGAGGCGCCAGACGCCACTGTACCAAACGAGGCCTCAGCTCAAAGGACCAAACGCCGCCAGCTTTCCACCCTGCGTTTGTATAACCCCAGACAAAAACAGCACACACATGCAAAGACAAAAGACAATGTTGGCCTGTCCCTCGCCTGTTCTCCTGTGGTGGCAGGTGACACAAATTCTTAAATTCCTCTCTCTAGGTGAGAAACCAAGGGAAAAAAACATCACAGCAACCGCCACACTAATCTACACTGAAACTGTGATTCTCTTTTTTTTGCTACTCTGGGAGGAAAGAAAAAGGCAAAGGAGAGCAGGGAACTGAGCCACGGCTAATTATAAAGCCGAATGGGTCTTTATCAGAACCAAAGTGCCCTATTAAAAATGAAAGTCATCTGACAAGAATCTGGCCCTTCGCTCGAGAGTGGCAGGATTGCTGGGGAATTGGGCAATGCGGCAGGCTTTGATTCTATCTGCCAGTGAGCTGGATTGCTGCAGGATGCCCCACCCAGGACACCTGCTCACCCAGGCTTTTGGTGGTTACACTCACAGCCCCATAGGAGGCGAGACACACTTCTGCCTCTCCCATCAGAAACACTGTATCATGAGTTTGGTTTCCACAAAAAATTTGTAAAACTGATTTTGTAGAAATAAAAGGCGTGTTTGGAAACTCTCACTTGTTCAAAGGCAGGTAATGATGAGTGGAACACGGGTGATGAGCAGAGAGGGCCCAGCACTAAACACACAGGGTTATCTCTGAGAAGGCTGTTGTGTGTGACCCTGCCAGAGCATGGCTTACTGCTCGTAGGTAAATAAGCACACATTCTATGCTTTTTTCCCCTTTTTTTGCTCAAGCTGTTCATTTTGGCAGCACTGCGCTCTGCGCGTCCTGGGGCCCGGGTGAGGAGTCACCGCTCTTAGGGAAAAAGAAACTAAAGGAGTATTACATAAAAACATGCATCAAACACACATCCACAGTCCAGTGTTAATCAACTACAGTTAACAACCCAGCACTGACAATCACCAATCACTCATAATCCTGTATCAAACACCCACAATCCTCTGGCTGGAATGAACATTTCACTGGGGGACAACAGTGTTCAGACTCTCGGATCAGCACTGAGCCACAGACCGATGCAGGAGCGTCACCATGGTAGCAGTGTCACTCTGTCCCTAAACGTACTGCGGTCCCTCAGACAGTGAGTCACCTGAGGGCAGGGTGACAGAGGTCAAGGCGAAACACAGGCATATTGCATTAAAAGCAAACAGGTGCGCCATATTCAACCAAGTGACTGTTTTCAAGTGATTGGCACATTTGCAAAATGAATGTACATGTTGGCATGCAGATTACAATATTTAATCAATGATGGATTCACTGTTGATTAATAGCATGCAGAGAAGTGTTTGCACTTCAATGGATTATGCACTGAATGTGAACATCATTGAGTGTAATTTAAAAAAAGAGCCAGCTATTTAATGTGAATAGAAAACACACGCGCGCACACACACACACACACACGTGCACGCACCTTCACCACAGTTCAATCAGCACAAATGTGACCCTCCTTTAACTCTTCATAAAAACTGTTTTTTTTGCAGAATTAGATCCCAAGCATGGCAGCTAAAGTCACTGTCACCTGACGTGTAAAAATGAGCGATGTGTAAAAACATCGGGGGGGGGGGGGGGGGAAACAGGAAGGTGTGAGGACGAACACGCCGCTCCACCACAGGCTCCCAGTGAGCACGCTCAGACCGTCTGAGCCGCTCAGCGTTTGACTCTCGGCGCATCACGCTCTGGGGTGTCGAGGACACGGCGCGTCGCCCGCTGCTGTGAGGTCCGCTCCAAACTGGGTCATAACGCCCGGTACCTGAGCTTTCTGCAGCCCCTCCCCTGAGGAGCTCCCAGCCAATGACTAACCGTGTGCCAGGAAGACACCCTGCCACTTGATTTATGACGTGCAGAAGCTGCGCCGTTTTACTGCAAGTATAGAAAAGATGCATCAAGTTTGGCTTGCTCAACTGTGTGTGCGTGTGCTCACACGTGTGCGTACGCACGCATCTATGTGCACGTGACAGAGAATTCATCTAAGCATACAAAATCATGTGTACAAACATACATGGATGCAAAACGTGCAAAAATTTGATAATGTTTGTTTATGGATTTACAGACAAAATGGAATCGCCCTTTAATGCCATTTTCGCATTATTCTAAACACCTTCACTGAGCAACCAAGCGTAACCAGGCCTGGGTGAAAGCATGGAGAACAGCTCAGTCCTGGGACCTTCCCCACAGCACTGACACAAAACAGCCCCGTTTGGACAGAGAAGGATACACACACACACCTACAAACGTCTGACATGCCACATACCAAGAAGGCATGGCTGAGGCGATTGTATAAGAAATCTTCATGTGCAAAGGTAGGCTGGCTTTAATTCTTACACCAATATCTCCATCTTTCCCCCTAAACAGAGAGGAGACTTCAGGACAGACTGTAACCAGACCCAAACAGTGCTGTGTCTTCAAAGGTCTGCAACAGCTCAGGCATGTCATGTTGCTTTTTTCACATCTTAGCAACCTTGGGGCCTGCCACAAAGAGCCCCATCTCTGGCGAGTCGTGCCATCGTCCTTGTTCTGATTGCCCCGATGCGCTTTCTCTGACCTGACAGCATGGTCAGAGAAAAGAGGAGCCGCTTCAGCCCTACGGCGCGGAGCCGCCTCAGCCCTATGGCGCGGTGCCGCCTCAGCCCTACGGTGCGGAGCCGCCTCAGCCCTACGGCGCGGAGCCGCCTCAGCCCTACGGCGCGGAGCTGCTTAAGCATGGTGCATACAGAATAAATGCTTCTGCAGAGGTGCCCATTACGCTCTCAAAGTTGTGCCTATTGTTTGTGCCCCCCCCCCGGCCAACCAAGAAAAAAAAAAATCTTTTGCCATCACCAGCCCTGACTTGGTGCCCCAGTTTTGCAGTCGAGTGACAAGAGCATCAATTATTCACACGCCTTCAGAACAGGTTGTGTTTTTGCTGCTGAGATGCTGGATGTGGTTGAAAGAGAGATGGAGGGAGAGAGAACGACAGAGGTAGAAGGGGTAACAGAGAGATAAGGGAGAAAGATGACATAAGAAACAAGAAGAACTGGAAGGAAAAAAAGGGGGGCAACAGTCAGCTGGGGATACAGACATGCCCATCAATCTATCCCAGCATCACCAGCATAAACAAACAACTACAGCACACGTGCAACGAAAGCCTCAGAACTTCAGAACTCCACCCTGAGGTCTGCAGCCTGCATGAAGCCCACACCCCCAGAGGACCACGCTCCACCCTGAGGTCTGCAGCCTGCATGAAGCCCACACCCCCAGAGGACCACGCTCCACCCTGAGGTCTGCAGCTGCAGCAGTTACCAGTGCCACTTGTGCTCTCACACACACGAAACGCCAAAGCACACGTGTACTGTGTGTGTGGAGTCCACAAAGTCTTTAGAGAAGTCCCTAGAGGACCACAAGTCTATAACCCTTAAACAAGTCACTTCAATACAATCATTCAATTGCACAGTTTTGAAAATGGATTGTAAACGTACAAAAGCACATGGCAGGATGCGTTGACGGAGAATGGGATTCAGTTCCTGACAAGCACTGGGGGGTTTTTAAAGGAAACAAATTAAAAATCTATCACCCCCCCCCTTCAATATTAATTTTGCCTTTTGTCCAGCAGAAAAGAGGCTACAGCTCCGTACATCAAACCGCAGGTGTGATGTGTTGGTGTAAATCTGAGGCATTTCACACAGCCGGGCTTCCAAAGTGCAGAGAAGCCGCCTTGCAAAAGCTGTACCAGACGATGTGGAGGAGTTACAGGCCGAGAATATTAAACAGGAACCTGGTAAGAGCTGAGCATGGAGGGCTTTTCATCTGGACGGGACTTATCAGCAATGGTCCAAGCTGTCAGAGAGCATCGGTGTGGACAAGAGTTCCGCCTCTTTTCTTTTGCTCTCAATTTCCTGTGCCTTCTCTAAACCGTTTTACACTCGCCCCTTGGGTTCCCAGGCTCTCCTGCATGCCGCTAGTCCATTTGGAACATCCATTTCTGGAAAAGAACACCCCTCTGTTTCTTGGCATTTGAGAATGAAAACTTCACAGCGGCCACTAAAACAGCGAGGACAGCTAACGCAGAGTCATCGTTTCCTACGTTACGTGGACAGACAATTATGTCTCTCACAAAGTCAAGGCTGGGCCTCATTATCCAAAAGTTCAAACATTGTCATTTCTGGAGGAGGGGGATTGCCATTTTCCCTTCTCCCTCAGTATATTTAATGGGTCAAAAAAAGAAAAAACAATCCGAAGCAGTAAATGGTCAGAACACGGGAAGAGAAACTGAGCCGTGCTTTGTGTGGGGAAAAGCAGAATTACAGCTAAAGATGAACTGGAACCAATTAAGTCCAACTGTGACAGCATGTGACAGCAGTCCATAAAAACCATGACAACACGTGTGGCCAACCCTGCCAACATGACAGTGCGTACCCACTCCAGCACTGCCATGTGTCTGTAGTCTGGACCTGGGCTCTCTGATGAACCTTGTTTCGTGCAGCTGGGTCGAGACAGTACAACGTTCACAGCTACACACGGTGCCCCTGGGCAGCGAGGGACTCCATCAGAGGAGCAGGAGAAGACGCCGCGCTTGAGGTCGTCCTTGTTTGAAGTCATACTGAGTCATTGGCACAAAGTCCTCTCTGCCCCCTGAGAAACAGACGGTGCTCTCCGACGACTCACTTTAGTGAACTCTGGCAATTACGGGGGCCGCAATGTGCTTTATCACACCCTTAGCAAGACGGAGACCCAGTCTCCAGGAACGACTCTGAAAAGTCTCAACCTACCTGATCAGCATCTGCAGAAGGGAATTAAGGGCACGTACGCCTTACAATAGGAGACTCCAGCTAAGTCCAAAGACTGTCACAGCCTGGCGGGATTTCAGAGTAAATCCACGGTACGTGCCGATTCTCACTGCAGTACTATTTGGCTGTGGCACAGAACACTTTTCTGCCCATTAGGTAATGTCCACTGCACAGCGCCGGGCGCCGTAGCAACTTGAAATGCTATTTCGACAGCTCAAAGTTACCTTTTACCAGATTCCGAGTCAAAAAAATTCATAAAGCAAAACACCACTAATGATACCTGAATTAATGTCCAGAGCTGCATATTGTAGTACCTGCCTTAATATTACGCACTGTGGTCCTCTAATAACCAGTATCAGTATGGTTTTCACTCTCCTAAAATCCAGGTAAGATCCTTCCACAGCAGCTGATTATAAGCACACATGGTATATGCCTGTGCCAGAGGTACCAGGTGTGAGACTTTCCAAGAAAAACATATGAAGAAGTTTTGTACTAACAGGATCCTTAAATAGCTCATCAAAATAAGCTTCAGACACAGTAACAGAAATACTACTGACCACATCTAACACATGCCAGGATCAAACAGCTTGTGAGAAAAGAGGACATGGTTACAAGTGAGGCACTTCTTGCTCCTGATACATACCCTCTCATGAACGTGCACTCCGGCTCATTAACGGTACGGAGGCTCGACAGGATGCGGCAGCTTCCTTATCGATCAGCGTCCACAGTGAGGCCCGCGCGAAGCAGATCCACCCCTGCTGAGCCCAACAGGCGTCCTCATAAATAAGCAACGGTGTGAACGATGCTAACGCAGACAGTCCTCGTCGTTTGGCCCTTCAGAATGGGCACGGTCCCGGGCAACAGCAAGCAACAAATCCCGTGTGGAGGGTGACAGTGGCACTTTGCCAACTCTCTCCCCTCACCCTCAATGTGTTCCCCATCCACCTGAGACCTTTACCCAGGCAGGGTCAGCGCGTGCCCAGGTCAGCCATCAAGCTCACAATGCACCCCTGCCACACTCTGGGGGGCCCTGGGCCAAATGCTGCTTACAAAAATAAACAGTAGGCCAAGACCGCTCACTCTGACCCTGGGGTTAATAGGATTCTATATACCTTCACAGCGTCTTACAAAGGTGACATTAAAAACAAAGACTGAGCTGCAAACAGGACGAGAACGGTGACAGGTGTATACAAAAAAGAGCCAAAAGCCTTGAAGGTGGGGGGGACAGAGAGCAACCCAGGAGTGTGAGGTGGAGATGGGAGGCACCGCATCTGAACATTAGAGGATATAGCCATCACGGTCCGCATACGGAGAGGATGGCACAGTCGACTGAGCTGCCATTAACGACAACAGAGAGGCACTAAAAAGAAATCACTGGTGAAATAACGTTTAACTGCCGAGCAGAGGACAGGGAATATAACCTTTCATGGGCAGTGTTTCCACAGTTCATCCAGTTCAGCAGCTCCAGAGTCCAGCGCAATAAACAGCCGGGACCTGGCTAGCGTTGCCGTCGATATAAACGCCCAAGAAGCGCTTTCTTCTCCCCTCAGACTTTGGCCTCTAATGATACCTGACTGAGCCATTTGGAAGCTGCAAAAGGCTGCACTTTGTTGTGGCCTCAGATCATTTGCGACTAACCGCTGAATGAGGTGGGAAATCGAGTGTGGATGCCTCTCATTTCACTATAAATAAAGACATGACTTATGACTCAATTTCCTGGGGTATGTAAAAAAAAAAAAAAAAAAAAAAACACTATAAAACCAGCCTTGTTTAAGGAAAGAAAAGAGGTCTTCTGCTCCAAGCGTACAGACAACACGATGGGCCTCAGATTCATTCATCTCATCCTGCTCACGGACATTCTGTGCAGCGTCTGTAATTACACTAACAAACTAACGTAACAACAGACACACTTTGTACTAATCGCTCAACGATCCCAGTAAGCAGTTGTCTGGGGGCAGGAATCAGACCACGAGCTGTAATGGCAAAGGAACGGTTACAGAGGACCTCCGTCACAGCACGCTTGCCAGAGTACACAAGCTCCACGTTTCAACACTTTCGGCGCCGTTGCTCTCGCAGCGTCCGTCACTGACGGACACACGTCAGCTCCAGGACGCAAGACTAACAGCAGCGGGCACATCTGTATGCCACACTCCATAATGACCCCTTCCACACTCACAGATGCCAACAACAATGCCAATTAAAACAGCACTGATATGTAAACACCACGTGTGCATTTGTCTTTGAGCAAACGGGATATGTATGGGGGGGTGGCAAATCTTCCTTTTCAGCACTCTACTACTCCCTTACAGTTGCCAATGAATGTGTTACGTAAAAAAGGGGCAATATTCAGTGTTAAATTTGGTGAGCTTCGTGCCCCGAGCGGGAAAAATGAGCGGGAAACGAACAGAAGTTGCCAACATAAAGAGTATGACAAAGCAGTGCTGTGAGACAGTTATAACACCCCTGAAAAATGCATATGTTCAAAAACATATGGCAGCCCATTCTTTTCAATACCACTTACAGATTACAGCAAGCGCACACATACGACACACAAATGTTCACACACACGTTAAAAAGCAAAATTATATTTTACCTCCTTCTGTTCATCCCACAGATTTGTTATGTTCACGTTCAAGTTCTTTTTAGAGACAGGAAAAAAAACCGTTGCCAAGCAGACCTTAATTAAGACTTCCCGCTTCTGGTGAGCTTCAGCTGCGCTGTGGTCATTAAAAGTGTTTCAAAAGAAAGACTGCGTGAACCGCAGGCAGATAAAAATGATAGATTTTGATAATGAACTAAAAAATACGTATAGATATATATTTTTTTGAAAATAAAAAGTTGTGTGCATTTATGGTTTTACACTGTAGTAAATTTCCATACAACAGTAAATGTCCCGGGGCCCATCTCGTCTAAATGCCGCATGTAGACGGACTCAGACGTCAGGAATCTACCTCCCGCAGGTTACATCTGTCGGTTCTTTAATGATTTCCGGATGTCCCGAGAAGGAGGACGTAAGGGTACGAAGCTCTAAGCCTGGCGGCCCGAGTCTGCCAGCTGGCCTGGTGAAGATCTCCTCCCGCAAAGAAACTCCCCCACGCTACACCTGTGCGCGCTCACGCAATGCATTTCTTATCAGCCCCTCACCTGACAGCAGTGGTAATTAATGTACCGAACTTTAAACCGGACTGATGTGAGATTCGGGTATTTTTAAGTATAAGTGAAATCATTCATAAATATCCTTCCATACAAATTGTAACGTAAAATATTGCAAAACAGTGAATGAAGATTTTAAAACAAAGGCAACGGAGAGAAAGTGGAAAGACAGCCGGTCCAAAAGCGAGGTGCGCAGTCTCGCAGTAACGCTTCAGCGATGCACCAGCGATGCATGCAGCGATGCTCTGTCCCGGTTAGTTTCCAGCTTCTACGCCGCGCACGGAGGCTACATCGGTCCTCACGGAGCCTTTACCGGACCGGCCCGTGACTCCGACACCGGAGATGCTTTTGGCAGCGGTGCACCTGGCTGCTCTGCAGGAGAACCGCTGTCACTGCGTCATTCTTCTCGTTTAGAGCACTTACTGGAATGGGTCTATGGAGACGTTTATCATCCTAAGTGTTTCAGATTGCCGTCTCACAGATGCTCCATCATCACCTATATAAAAACGGTGATTTGGAAAGATAAGCGCATCCTGACGCAACACCTCCTTCTGAAGCAACAGAAAATCAAGTGCAATATGTATGATTTAATAATAGTGAGGGTAACTAAATATACGAAAACGTTGCATTTTCAAGAGAATAAATTATAAACAGAGACCAATGCAACTTGATTTTTTTTACCATTAAAAACTTGCCATTGGTACCCGCGCCAGATATCGCACTGAAATCATTAAACGAAGAATAAACGCTCCTCAAGTCTAATTTAATTTAACGGCTTTAGTGTCCGAATTACTTACGGTCATTTCACGCTTTGTTTCATTTCACGGAGTGGCCCAATGCATCGGTCAGTCGGGTTTAAAAGGTTAATGACGTAACAACAAACTCTTGATGAGTGTAACCTTCACATATAATCGATGCTGTGCACCAACACCGTGGAAAACATGCTTTATACACGACCGCTGATTAAGTCCTTACGGTAACGGCTGTCATTTACAACACATGTTCATGTCAGAACGTATTCCTGTCTGACGGAGAGTGTCTGTGTGTGTGTGTAAGTAATCGGGAAAATAAAAGAAATTCAGTTCTCATTTTATTTCTGTTAAATATAGTGGCGTTATTGATCTGCTCGAGTAATAAAAGTAATATTTTGTGCGATATGTTTTTGTAACTGTAGTAGTAACAACACTTGAAAATGGAAAAATTGTCAACGAGGTGCATATGGCGACAAGGGCGTTAAAGTTCGTTTCGGGTAGTTCAGTAATTATGTGCAGAATTTGAGTACTTTGAATTGTTAAAACACACATGACCAGAAATATTGTGAAACAACATTATTAACCCTTAAAGTACACATTTTAAATGGTCGATGTCACTTTGAAAAAGCCTCGCGAAGACGGGCGACAGTGCCATTTTCCCAAATCCCTTACCGTAAACTCCCTGCCCTCGTGCGTAACGGTGAATGACAGAAAATAATATAATCCAGAAAAGCTCCATCTTCAGCTCAGATCCGTCATAACCTGCAAAAAAGGGGAAAAAGCCAAAAGGCGGTCTCAGTCTCCACTGATGCCCAGTGTACGTTTTCCAAGCAGCCGGGTTAGACAGCGCAGGATGCGCCCCGTGCCGCTCAGAAGGCGCCGGCAGAACTACGAGACCGCAGCTGCGAGCTGGACCGTCCGGGGAAAACACGTGCGTCAGGCTGGACGCGAGAGCGCGCTTTCCCCTCGAGCCTTAACGAGTAAAGTCATTAACTCCAAACTATTTTACTCATTGTACTACAACAAGGAGGACCCGTCGTTACTAAACAATTTATTTGGAAACTATGTAATATTTAAAAACTTATGGACCGTTCAGTCCAACTACTAGTTTAATTTGGTAGTTTATTACAGGCACGATGTGAAAGGAATCAATAAAAGCTTAAAAATTTGTTTAATTGGAAACGTCAGGAAAAAAAGGAAGCGTGTGGGGCTTAATGTGGACCGTTTGTGATCATTTTGTTTATTTTTGCATTAGGAACCTTAATAATAAAATGAGGGGGAAAT
>JABJVR010008369.1:0-10698 GCA_025773905.1 Chitala chitala | reverse complement strand
TGTGTGTGTGTGTGTGTGTGTGTGTGTGTGTGTGTGTGTGTGTGTGTGTGTGTGTGTGTGTGTGTGTGTGTGTCAAGGAAACTTACAAACTATGATGATAAAAGTACCCCAGCTACCTTATGGGTAATTTCCCACAGCAACACTTGTTGTGTAAGTTTAATGTGTTTTAGAATCTGCAACTGATATCACCAATCCAGAAATTCATGCTGCAAACGAGCCTCAGGTTCTTGTGTCTGTCTGTTGGCTTCAGGTACTACACATTCATTTTCCATATGGCTTCTACACAGGGTTGCACGGACACCTGGATCCTATTTCAGGGAGCTTAGGACCAAAGGCAGGGACACCCTGGATGGGGCACCAACCCAACGCAGGGTGGCGCTACACTTACTCTCACTTTCCATTAATGTATATATTTCAGTATAATTCTTTTCAACGTTCCTATATAGTTCTTTAAAATACTGCCTTTAATTAAACCCCTGGAAAACACCCCTTTTATACTAATCACATATTAACGCATTTCCTCACCTCCTAATTAATTTTATTTACCTGTATGATGTTATCACTGGATTTTTGTATAAACTCTGCTTGTTTTCACTGTGCTGCTGGTGATCCTATTTCAAACAGTCTTTACACCACTTCAGCTGTCAACATATTCGGTTCATTATTTCAACTGCACTTGTGGAATGATAGTCGTTATTAAGGGCAACAATGGTGTGTGGTTTCTATGGGAACTGTCAGCAGAAAGTTACAAGTGAGCCAAACTGTGAGAGGCGTTAATTAAAAAGTATATGCTCGTTCAGAGGAAAGAAAATTAAGGGGAGTGCTATCTACATTAATTTCCGCCCAGACTACAAGGATTGGCAGGTAGCATTGTGTTTGAACATACTGCACGTGGCAAATTGGTGCAGCCTTGCATCGGTATACTGTAACTACATTTTAAGTGCTCAAAAGATTATTTCTGAAAGGTTCAGCCTCCTAGTACACTATGCACTGTATGTTTTATGTACAAGTGAAACGTGTTGTATTTTAAAGCCACCTTCACAGATATGTGAAGGACTTTTGGTGGGTTGCATCTTCAGTATTTCTTCCAGCTTAGTTATGTTTGTTGTTGAAGCAGTTCATTGTCACCTCTTAGACCTGGAGGACCATCCACAGCAAGCTTTGCACATTACCAGTGGTCAGTCAGTGGACTGTTTATTGGATACAGGTTGCTACATAGTATAAAGGTGATGTCTGAATTTTTTTTGAAGCCCAAATGTCTGTGGAGATCATTAAAAAAGAAATGTTACACTGCACAGAACAATATTGCAGGTTGTATTTTACAAAATAGCCGTTGCGAATACAATTGAATAGGTCAGTCAGCTATCTTCTATACTGCTCTATCCTGTGAAGGGCCATGGGGCGCCAACCCACCACAGGGCACACACACATGCACACACACACACACACACTACGGGCAATTTGGAGACACCAGTCAACCTATCCTGCATGTCTTTGGAGTGTGGGAGGAAACCGGAGCACCCAGAGAAAACCCACCAAGCACAGGGAGAACACGCAAACTCCAGGCACACAGAGGACATAGCTTTTGATGCGGGACCAGAGGTAGCCTGGAGCAGTCCCATTGATATATGTACATATAAAATCTTTGCCTCTAATGAGCAGAAAGAGTAGGAGAGGCAGTAATCAGTCTGCAAACAGACCACAGACCTCAAGCCAAACAGAGAAAAAAATTAGTCACACAAATCCATTTAGCATCCAGGTACAGTCACTGTGATATAACGCCCAGGTACGGTCACTGTGATCTGAGGAAATATTACAGTGATTACGGTTCTGGTAATTCCTGCACAATCTGTTTAGATAACATGGGCAAGGAAACATGAGCAATCAGTTGATTAGAGAGGAAGTTCTCCAGACATGTTACAGGGGCGTGAACATTCCAGGGAACAATACTGAAATGTAAAAAAAAAAAAAACCTTGACAAAACGAAGAACAATAAAAGTTTTACTGCTGAAATTACTGTAAAATGGATGAACTGGACTTGTTCCAAATGCACTCAGGTGGTGGACTAACAGCGTAATGATCCGTGTGAAATGAAATCAAGTACAATGTGCTATGGACACTCGCACATATGCTATATTAAACAGCTGTACAGCGTAAGATCCTTCAAAGACCTTAAACTCCATGGGAGAAGGTGTAACTGTATGGCATTAATTCCTGACCAGTTTGTCCTGCTGGGGGGCCATAATGGAACCAATGACACATGGGTTAAACACGGTGCTGAATGACAATGTCCAGTAGTCCCACCTCCAAGCGATGACAGTTCCGAGATGTTCAGCACTAATGGCTCAGATTTTTGGGTGCTCTTACACAGGGCTGGGGTAATATCTCATAAGCCACTCCGTGATCATAACTCAACCTCCAGTCACACTGTTCATGTGTTCGAGTGAGTGACTGACTACAAATTCAGTTTAAAGAGTCTGTTTGAACCATGAAAAGTTCAATCCATTAAGTAGAAGATGTTTGACAGAAGTATACTTCTGTTTACAGCTCTTAAATTCTGCGTAAAATTTTCCAAAAAGCCAAAACCCTGACAAAGGTATAAGATTTTGGGTCTTTCAGGGAGTAAAGGTGGTAGTTGTGTGAGTTTTATAAATCGTTTTATGTCACTGCTTAAAACGGGGCTAAGGCCCTCATTTTGTTTTTTTTTTTTCACATTTCCTGCAGAGGCGGTTCAAAAGTAGATAGCTGTAGATTTGAAGGAGGGAACTTGCATGGCGCACATGTGCAGACAGCTGGCTGTGGCAGCCGAATTTTTCTCTGTTCATTTACTGTCCAGTTCTGCGAGGTCCGCTATGTCTTTTTCGCGCTAAAAGGGATAAACCTTTGCAAAAACAGGATACATTGTTGCTTTTTTGGTTATTCCGCAAACTTTCAACACGTGTCATCGCCTAACTGTTTTTCAAGATCTGTCATTCTTTTGACACAGCGTGCGTGTTTGAGACTTAAATCGTCGGTAAGGTGAGTGAAGTTCACTTACAGGTTTAGTACGCCTATTTTGTTCTTTGGGGCACGTTTAGTGTTAACAAAGCTGTGTGCTTTTTATCTTTTTTTACTTTATTTATAGGGCCATATGATTTATTGTAAGATCATTGCGCAAATGAGGGTAAAGAGCGTCCGCGCTAAGCCGATCGGGCTGCGCTTGTCCGGCTCGCCATTTCAATGCGTACGAATGCTTATTTGTGCCCTTATTTCCGTTTAAACATTGTGGTTAACGTGATTTGTGGTTTTTGCTGCTCGGTCCATATTGTTAGAGTTAAAATGACGGTGATAATATAAAAACAAAAACCTTTGTGGACTATAATGAAGTTTTCACATCCAAATGGCAAACAATAGTTGCGTTTGAGAGGATACGACTGGAAGTACCACGGGCTTTGTTGGAAGAAACCACCAAATTACAAATTAATTAAGTAACATTTAAAACGTCTTATCTTAGGGCGTGTTCTATTAAAATTCACCGTATCCGCTCCAAACGAAAAATACTGTGGATGCAATAGGTTCAGCTGCCATTTATGGGTTTATATGGAGGGTTGAACTAAATTTAAAACAATTAATTTGACGTAAAAATGTAAACAGAGTCGAATCATTTTCGAAACTAAGCACTTTAAAATAACGATAGAAATATGGCAATATCCTGGACTTTACCTATGACTGTAAATGCAGACGTGACACTAAAATAACGTAAGTTTTCATTATGATTGTGATTTTAGTAAATGAGAAAGAAGAGTTAGGTTCTTGTTTTGACTCACGATATAAAAAACACGATATATAGACGTGGTGCCCTATCAAACTGCATGCAATATAATCACTGATGAGAATCTGGACGTTTAAACATGTGCCCGATATCTGGTTGGGGTTACATTGCTGCCGATCACGCTTAGCTGAGTGACACAGCACACTACACGTGTTACTTACTGTATGTCCCCAACAGCTAGTCTCAAGAAAAAGGCATCATTTCGTTTTTGGTCCTGACTGCTGTCTTATCCACGCTCTGTACTGTAGAGACAACCATAATTAAGCAGAAGAACTACACAAAATAGATTCTAACTTCAGTTATAATCAGTCCCGATTTCTCAGAAATCTTTCCCCTCCAGCTATTTGCGCGTGCGTGCGTGCGTGCGTGTGTGTGTGTGTGTGTGTGTGTGTGTGTGTGTACACACTTTGCGTGTTAGGCGGAGTGGGTACAGTGGGTACGGGCTCTAGGGCACTTGGGAACAATGGGAGAATAACAGGCTGTGAAATGGACAGATTTCTGCTTTACAGCCTGTGAATGTGTGAGTTGGCTTAAATTGTTGATTTTGTTGCACAAATTTTAAATAGATTTTTTGTTTAGGTGAAAAGTCTTCAGGGTGGTGCAGTGGCGTGGTGGTTAGCACTGTCGCCTCGCACCTCCGGGCCTGGGGTTTGATTCCCGCCTTGGGTCTGCGTGCGTGGAGTTTGCATGTTCCCCCTGTGCATGGTGGGTTTTCTCCGGGTGCTCCGGTTTCCTCCCACAATCCAAAGACATGCAGGTTATGTTGATTAGTGTCTCCAAATTGCCTGTAGTGTGTGCCCTGTGGTGGGTTGGCGCCCCGCCCTGGGTGTCCCCTGCCCTGCGCCCCATGTGCTCTGGGATGGGCTCCAGGCTTCCCACGACCCTTAACAGAATTAAGCGGTATAGAAGATGACTGACTGACTGAAAAGTCTTTGCAACTAATTTCCTTGACAGTTGTCACAATAACTTAGATGCATTTTTTTTGTGCATGAATGAGTACAAGGAACACATATGTTGCATAATAAATAATATAGCACACTTTTGTACTAATACATGGATATTGCTCAGTTTAAAGCCACAAAGATTATTTTAGTGCTGTACTATTATAAAGGAATGGCTTTTCACTTAAAAACATAGTTCAACAGATTGTGATTTTGGCTCAAGCACCAACTTTCTCATGTCTGGTACTTTTAACAACGCTGTATTTTTTGACACAGAACTACGCAGGCAGTGTTTTATTTTGTAGTATACCCAATGTGTTGTGTCTGCCACAGCTTCAGGCCTTATTTACATAACAGTTGATGGTGTGGGTTAATTTACAGGAAGTAACAGCACTGTAATCTGTCCTTGAAGAACTCTAAGAATTCATAGTTGTACTTTAGAAAGATACTCCATATGAAATGCTAAGTGAGCAGAGTTGATAAGCAGCACTGTTAATTAGCACTTACACATTTGCATTTCATAAGTGTGGCTGTTGTAAATGTGTTTTAGCATGTTACAGTTAAATGATACTTCTGTGTTTTGATTGTGGTTTGTCTCTGAATGTCTGGCTTTTGAGAAGATGGCTAATCTCAGCCATATTATTTTCACGTGGAGTCAGCTCCTTTGTACTATCAAAGGGTCAGTAGCATAATGACTTAGCAATGCCAAATACCACCAGTATAAATACATTTACATCCAAAAGAATACACTTGTGAAAGCCGGGCAAATAAACAATTCGATTTTCTTAAACGCCCTTTCTAGATACTGAAGCGCCTTCTCTACTGATCACCGGCAGCATATTATTAGTAAAAACCAGTACAGTTCAGTGAGGCTGACTACATTCAGACGCATTCTGAAGTGCACGGTAATTGTTATGCACAAGCATTTTAAAATGGTAAGCTGACCATCCAAGTTCTCCGCTAACACACTCAACTCAGTTAGCATCACTGCTTGGGATTGAGTCTCCTGAAGCTCCTCTGGTGAAGGTCTTTGTCTGCTGCTTCAACAGGTGTGGCTTCCGAAATGGTTGAATAAGAAACATTTCAATCAGAGTGTAAATATAGCCGCCCGGCTGGAGAAACTGCTGCAGAGGGGCAGTGTGGGCCATCTACATCCCTAAAACTTTACTGTGCATGTAGGTGAACTGTAGCACCAAGTGTGTGAATGTAGATGCTTGGCTAGTGTGTTCTGCTGGGTTTGGCGCTCGGTGTTTGTGTGCGCACAGTTAATGGAGAGTGACAGACGTGCGCTGACCCTTCCTGACACACTCACAACATTACTCGTTCTCCTTGCGTGACCTTTGTGAACGTCTGCAAATGATCTGGAATGCTAATTGGGCTCGGAGAGAGTAATTAGACTTTCCTGTTTTCTCCTGAGTTGCTTTTGAAAATCCTGCACCCCACAAAATCTTTAATAGTTATCCCAATGAGGGGGTGTGCTGTTGGCAAACACCAAAAGAATCCTCTCTTGACCGTGTCTGTGTGCTTCGTTTGTTAACCCCTCTCCAGCTGTGTTTGAGAGTGTACTAGTTACACTGGTTAAGATGGGAAGTGAGGGTCAAAGGTCTCTTGATAGGGTTGCCAACACCAGTTCCTGGATTTCAGCTCCAGCGTGAGTCAGACGTTTACTGCTGTTACAGGGAGCAGCAGATGGTCTGTAGGCATGTAGGGTGGACTGCCTGCTGGATATCAGAGGCACTTCCTACAAATGGAGAAGCCCACAGCAACATGACACAGCTGTACAACATTGTCCGTGTGCCCTCAGATAACACTCCGAGCATTTCAGCTCTAACAGCCCGAACTTCTGAATCTGTTTTCACACAAGGAACTACGTAGGCTTGTTGTCACTAGTCAATGCAGCCTTAAGCAAATAAAACACTTTCAAAGTAGTCACAAGGTCTTATTTTGTCACTTGTGGTCATGGGAGAGATCTGAACAGCAGATAACTGTATGCGGAAATGTTGTTTTTTTTTTTTTTTCGGATGTTGTGTGTTCGTCACTCTTTTTGCTAGCCGGTTTTTGCACAATTTGTGTTGTCTTGTAGATTAGATTTGAACAAAAGCTTTACACAATGACCCGCCCATAGTGATACGTGCCATTGTGGGTGGAGATGAGTCCAGTGCACAGTTTTTCAATTGGTGACCACTGTTGGTTTTGGTGCTCAGCCCCACCCCCCCCTTTCTTGGTGCTGGGGGAGACGAGAGTGAACTTCACTTGTTCCTATTACTATAGCAGCCCCCCCCCGTGTCCACAGGCATTGTATTTGAGAGGGTCTGGTACCAACATATAGAAGACACAAGAAGTACACACTGTATAGGAGATTGCAGCTGAAGAGCTGGAACCTATTTATAATTGCTGCTTTTTAGTTTTAGTACACAATTAGCCTGCCTTATGCAAATTCTTCCACAAGCATCTCTGTGCCTTTCCTTATTTAAACTTGTCATTTGGTTTTCAAACAGAAACATCTGCCTGATACTTCAGGCATTTGAGTCTGTTTCTTTGCTGTCTCTGTTAGGTCTGAAAATGGCCTCAGCCTGCGGTTGCAGTCTGTTAGCTAGTGGCGCTGTAATTGGCCAGAAGCGCCCCCAGTCGCTGAGGTTTGGTGAGAGCTCAGCCACAGTGGTGGGTTTGATGGTTGCTACGACTGCTGTCACTGAGGTCATAGCCCCATGGCAGTTTAGGCCTCGACCTCAGTGAATACGAGTTAACCTCACGTCGCAGTCGGTATTTTGAAAAATGCAAAGAAGCAATCTTTTGAATTTTATAGATGTGCATTAACGGTAGTGGCATTAGAAAATAACAAATTTGAGAAGTGTCGTGCTTTCTTGGGGTTGGCTCCGTCTCACTGTGATCCTGGAAAGGCACTGAAGAACATGGATGGGACATTAAGACTTACTTTATACCTGCTGCAGTCATTTCCACTTTTGGTCGCTTTGGTTTCTGACAGAAAAGTTGCTGTGAAGCCACTGAACTCTGTTGCCAAAACACCTGAATGTTTGTGTCACGTTTTTCTTGCCATTTAATACCATTTGAGCTTTCTGTATACCAGGTGAAGGGCTTTAACCCAAACAGCTGCTGCTAAACGGCAGCATCCCTAAAGCGAGCTCCGATACAAGATAGATGAGTGTCAGTAGTGTTGACACTAAACCCATGGTGGACATGAAGGACGGTTGTTGTGCATTAACCAATGAAAACTTTCAGTTCTGAGGTGGGTTGCTGATCACAGAGTGCCTGGCTGTAAATGATTGTTTTTAACCATGCTGTGAGTGTGGAACACTTTCAGCCTCCTTGAGGTCCCCTGTTGCATTTTTAAAGTGTTCAATCTCAGGAATCCTGTAGTGTAAACAGGGCTGCATATTAAATAAAGCACTTATTGAATGTTCCTCTTAATTCACTCAGCAGCAGCCTCTGTGTGCACTTTCTCACTCAAAATGAAAGATATTCATGAGAAAAAAGCATCAGAAGTGACCGGACTGGTGTTTGCTTTAGTCGTATAGGTTTATTAATAAAAAGTCAGCCGGTGGTTCAATGAATAGAACCTCAGGCTGGGAGGCTGAAGTCTCCCACCTTGAATCCTGTCTCAGCCCCCAGGTGTGTCCCTGAGCAGCACTCAGCTCTAGCTCCCTGGGTCTGAATAATGGCTGCCCACTACCCCCCCAGGGGACGGGTTAAATACAGAACAATTTTCTTGTAACATGTATGTGTCATTTGTAAGTCACTTTGAACCAAGGCATCTGCTAAATGAGTAAATATAATGTAAATGTCATCCGCAGTAGAGGTGTGTGTGTGTGTGTGTGTGTGTGTGTGTGTGTGTCATTTGAGGCCTTCCAACCCTGTCCCCATTTACAGATCCAATCCAGCTGGTTTTACCATCCATAATCAACATTTCCTCATGTAAGAGGAAGAGAGAGGTGTAAGAGGAAGAGAGTTTTTTTTAAACATAGTCATTAAAAAAAACATCTCTTTCAGCTTAAGATGTGTAAAATTAAAAGTGGACAAATACATATGAAATTCCCACAGAAGCACAGCAGGTGGTTACTATGCACATCCAGATATGCTTTCCGCTGTGAAATATTAGCTTTTTCACTCAGTTTTATGAGAAAGTCTGTCTAAATGGTGCTGGAGGGTTTCAGGTTCAGATCCCGCAGAGAGAGCTGTTTATTTGAAGAAATAGGTAGAAGGGCAAAACATCCACGTAATTAAAAGCAAACTGTGCAGAACGAAAGCAGACTGCGCGGAAGCACACGGACACGTGCTCTATGGTTGTGGCGTGTCCGCTCGGTGTAGCTGTAGGGCATGCAACTAACAGGTTATTGCGGTTAACGCAATTGTAACGCATCAGTTCGACACATAACGTGTTGCAGCCATTGTATCGGATACGGGGGAAGTTCCAACAAGCGGAACATGCAGCGGCTGTGTTCGAGGTGTTAGATTGCAGAGCTTTGCTTGTTTTTTTGCAGATTTGCCTTGGTGTTTACGCACGTGCGTGATTTTTCAGGTGGAGAACGTTATGTTGCCAAAATTACATTGCAGTTGCCTTTACCTATAAACAGTGCTGCTCATTTTTGTTGCCAAGATTGGGACACAGCCGTGTGTTTCGTCTAACGTTTTGTAAATGTTTGTTCTCCGTAAGCCGTTAGTCATTGCCGGGGTCTGCCTGGTCTTTGTCCTCCTTTCCTGAACAGGAAGAGATGCTGGATCCCCTCCCACGTCATCGCGGCTCTATGGGCTGTGCACTGGGCTCAGTTAATCATTCACTGTTCCCGCTCTGTCTCTTTCCCTGACTGGAGCTTGAGCAAACGCGCTGCCTGTCGAGCTTGGTGCAGATGTGGTCACAATGGGGGGGGTCAGCAGGCCGTGGCCCCCCACACGCTGTTCTTGAGGAAACCCGTCAGGCCGAACACCCCAGAGCCAAATTGTTGAGCAAGCCAGGACCGTAGTTCTGAGCAGCTGCCAGTCTCTGGCTTTAACGTGATGTGTTTGTCTTGGGAAGGGAGGCTCAGTGAGATCTTTCTCAAATCAGGAAAAAAACTGAAATGGCAGTGGAAAGTGGAACTGGCCAATTGTTAACAGTAATGTGTTACAGTTATAGTACAGTACAGAGGTCAACATAGTATAGTGCAGTACGACCCTGCAGGTAAAAACGCTGACTTCTTAGACTGTTCTATTAACTAATTACTCTGGCGACCTATCCCAGGTATGTCCAACACCCATGTTGGAGCTGTGCTTAAGGAATCATGGTATTGTGCACCTGTAATCACTTCCAGCACTGTGTTTAAACTCAGTGTACACGACCAGTGAGCACAATGTATTTCCTACATTGTTCATGACGGATTCCGTACACGGTGGGAGCCCTGCCCTTTGTCCTTTTGCCGCAGCCCCGCTTGTCAGCCCTAACTGCCCTGCCCATCATCTCCCGTCCTCTCCTGCCTCTTGTGGTCTCTCTCATTAGTTGTGTTTCTCCAGGACTGACCTCCTTGGCTTCCTGATCTCCACGTGTCTGTTGACGACACCCCTGGATTTCGATATGGTTTTTGGTTTAAATAGAACAGTCAGTCTGTATTTGGGTCCCCTGTTTTCTGTGCTTACACCAGGGGTTCTTCCTGTAGCTTTTACCATACTAAGCCTTGAGCAGCAGCTGTTTATGCGTTGGCTAAACATTACACATAGTAATGGCACATGGTAATCTTTCACTGGCCTCTGTTTAGGATTCCTGCTTGACAGCCACATTATTCTGGAGCTGGGTGTACCAAACTGGAACTACATGGTCCTATCTAGCCCAAATAGGGCAAACTGTGGTAATAGGATTTGTGATGCATACTTTGTTCTTTTTAAGTAAAATTTTCATTACCGGCGGGGGGGGGGGGGGGGGGGGGGGGGGGGGGGGGGGGGGGGGGGGGGGGGGGG